>JBCJKH010021857.1:0-15302 GCA_039877255.1 Loriculus beryllinus
CTGCTCCAGTGGAAGGGGTCCCTGCCCGTGGCAGGGGTTGGAGCTGGGTGAGCTTTAAGGTCCCTTCCAACCCAAACCGTTCCATGATTCAGGCTCTGGTGTCAACCACAGCTAATTCCCAGCCGTTGTTCATCCCTTTGGGCAGTTGTGTAGTAAGAAACGTGAGCAAAACTTCCCTGAGTCCTGGTTTTCCCTAGGAAAACACTCAGGAATCTCTAAAAGAGCCTCCAGAAAGGGTTAAGAAAGGTCTCCTATAGAAATCGGGTTGAAAAAGCCTTGTCAAGGGCAGGACTTCTGCACTCCAGTGGTATGACAGCGACTGTCGTACCCAGCAGGGCTGTGAACGGGATGGGTCATGGTGAGAAACCACAGCTGAGGGCTGGGTCTGGGGCAGGGAGATATGAAATAATCATTGATTTGCTTCTTTTCTGTCTGCTGGTGTGAGGCTGCACCCACACGGTGCCTGTGCCTGTGCCTGTGCCTGTGCTGGAGCAATCACTGCACCGAAGGCACTGTGTGTGCGTATTTCCACGGAGCATGGAAAAAACTCCCTCCCTGTGCCCTGTCCCAGTCAATCAAACAACTGCAGTTTCTCTACATTCAGCCCGTTGGTGGGGCGCTCAGATGCCAAGCAAAGCCTGGAGACAATTTTACAGATACATTATAAATCCCCCTAGAATAGGAGCTTCTAATGGAAAAAGTGACTAATCCTTCAACCCAACGCAGAACACGGCGCCCTGGGACGGGCTGTGCATCGGGGCTAACCCAAAGTAACCATATACCTTTATTTATGTATTTCCTGGTGCTCTCTTTCTCCCTCACTCCCTTCTCAGCGATGTCTTTTTAATCTCTTGCAGAAGGGGGTGACCAGTTCTGGAAAGTATTTGGAACCAGCGCTGATGCTTCTCTAACGAATCCCTTGTAGCTAAAGCGGTTGTGTTAGTTCCAGCAGGGCATAAGGTGATGGAAAGCAGGCAGGGTGGGGGCAGAAGAGGAGGGATTGCATGGCAAGGCAACACCTGAGTAGGTTCAATTGGATGGGCACACGTGGGGGGCAAGAGAGAGGCTGGAAGAGCATCTTCCTGCCCAAGGAGCATTCATAGAGTCCAAGAATGGTTTGAGTTGAAAGGGGCTTTAAAACTTATCCAGTTCTTCTGGGCAGGGACCCCTTCCACATTTCCAAGCCCTGTCCAACCTGGCCTTGAACACTGCCAGGAATGGGGCAGCCACAGCTTCTCTGGGCACCCTGTGCCTGTAAAGGTGACTTGCTTGGCTTCCTCTTCTCCATTCCCAGGACTTTTATAGCTGGAGGCAGGATGGACAGAGCAGGGCCCATCTCTCCCCTCCCCTGCAGCTGCCTCCGGAGCTGAGGCAGCTTGATGCTTGTCCATAGGGAGCACTGAGCTCACACAGCTGAGCACAAAGCATTGGAGGAGGAGGAGCAGGTGCCTGGGGATGTGCTGCGTCCCTTTGCTCATCACCCTGCTCAGGACCCCTCCAACATTACTTTGTGCTCTCCCCAGCTGTGTATCTTCCCTATGGTCTATGCTTTAAGTATAAAACCCCTCTGGGGAAGCCTCTGTCTCTCGTGCACCTAGTGGTGGCTTGAACCTTTCCTGAAGTCTTGAACAATATTCCAGCCTAAATAATACCATAAGTGTGAAGATTCCATTTGACAGATGCTGTCTTCTCCATGTCTGTTCCAGACAAAGGAAAATTAAAGCTGTGCCAATTATAGTGCTCTTCAGCATTTTCCACTGGAGCTGACTTTCAGTGCAAACCTGGGGATTTGACTAAATGAATATTTTCAGGAGAAGTATCTGTTTTCCATAGACAATTCTGAGTTTTTCTCCCAAGTTTTAGCCAGAATATTTTGGCCAAGAATCAAAAATGTGCTGGCAAATGTGCACGGTGCTGGCAAAGAGTTTCCAGTTTGGAGCTGTGGAGCTTTCCTTCCAAAAAGGGGGATTTTTGCAGGAGATTTTCCTTGGTTTTTCACTCTTTTCCCTGAGCAGCTGCAGTCAGTGCTGCTGCAGCCCAGTGGTCTAAGCCCAAGAGCAGCACAAGGGAAAGAGGAGCTTGGGGAATATGTTTCAGACGTGCCCCCTTGCAGATTGTGCCTACACCCATGTTTCCCATTGGAGTGGCTGAGATTGCAGATGACTCACCAGAACCACATTGCTTTGTGTCCTCTAACCAAACCCATTCCGACCAGGAATGAAGCTTGGCACAAGCCAAGCCCAGAAGCAGCTGAGGGCAGGGTGGTGTTGAACTCAACTCTCCTTGGAGAATCAGGGCTTTATTTCAGCTGACACAGCAAGTTTCCCTGGCCGCTCTCTATTTCCCCCCACTTTGCTCCTTTGCTTTTCCCTTTTCCGTCTCTCCAAGCACCAGGGCCGTGCAAGAGGAGAAGGAGCAGGTTTTTCCCTATGGAGAACCTCTCCTTTTGGCTGGTGTGGGGTTAAGGGAGCTGACGTTGCTCCATTGTATGCTAATAATATACGGAAATTTGGATCTTGTTGGCTAGGGTGCAAAATGGAGCTCTTCCAAGAATCTGCTCCAGGGGCCCTCAAGCAGGAACTCTTGGAAAACAAACTGGATAACAAAGGCCAGATTGTGATCGCTTTTCCTCCAGGAAAACCCTGCAATAGCCCATTGCATTTCAAGCCCTTAAGAAAATGCATACGATCTAGTGAGCAGTAAGTGCATCAGCTGTAGCAATCCCTTTGCTCATTAACCAGACACTGGGTTTAGGGTCAGTAGAATTGAACCTTTCTTATTAAAATAAACCCAAAACAACAAAAAACAGAGATAATTTGTGATTTAATGCCCTTTTGCAGTGGGGTTCCCCTTGTCCCCACTCATCCTGGGCTGCAGTAGATGTGATGAGCGCACCAAACTGCACAGGATGTGTCTATGTTTTAGTAGAGAGTTTCCAACAATGTGGAAACTTCTGTCTCCAAAGTTCTTCTCCCATTCCCCATTTCCAGAACACAAGAAGGGAAAAACAGGACATTTCTGGGCAAAAAATGTGAATACTCTGGTGTTTAGCAATGTTTGCTGAAGGTGATGGGGAGGGGTTTGTGTCAAACCCCAATATCCTGAGCTTTTTAGGAGTATAAAAGGTGAAAAGTGTTACTATAAAGTAGTTTTTTTGGTGTTGGTTTTCTCTTTGGAGTTGTATGCTCTGGAAGTTCTCCTCTCTGATGCCACTGTGTCTCCCCTAAGCCCAGCTTGTATTGGGATTTGAGGGGAGAAGTCCTCAAAGGGAAAGCACAAGCTTGGGTGGTGTTGCTGCAGGGCAGTTGAGTTGAGCCAGCCACTCATAAACCAGTGGGTTTGGGTATTTTTGTTGTAGAAGGAAACTCAGTGAATAAATATCCTGCAGAATTGCCACTCAGAGGTATTTCGTTATCATTCCAGATCCTAATGTTACCTTAAAGTACATGAGGTTTCAGAGTACAAGTAAATGACTTCTGCTCCCTTTGCTTATTGAGCTTTGATAAGTATTTTGTTGTCTTCTTGCTATGGATAATAGCAGGGATTACAAAAGCAAAGATTAGTAGTAGTTAAAAAGCAGGGAATCAGGAGTAGTAAAGTAATAATAGCAAAGTAAGTAGTAATAGTAGGGATGAGCAAAAACTGAGTGATTGAAGTATCTGTCAGACATCTCTGGGCTGGGATTTCAACACAACTGCTGCCTCTCACCAGCACGTTGGGTTTGTGTTTCACGTTGAACATAGCAACGTCAATGGTGATGTTGCTCTGGCTTCTCCCTGGGTGAGCTGAGCCCTGGGCCCACATCTGAACGTCCTTGTGAAGTGAAGAACAGTAGATTTATTTAGCTGCATGTTCTGAGGTTTCACAGACCAAAGACGATGGGCCAACATCAGTAGCTTCTCCTTTGACTTTGCTGTAGGTCATTAACATCCACTGTGTTTCCCAAGGGATGCTTTTTGGTCTCACTTCCACAATGACTTAATTGCCATTTTCCTGCTGTCTGGGGCTTGTTCTCAGCACAGCTGCTTCCATGTCAGGACGTCAGACACAAACATGTTGTTTATCTGGGAAGCGCGCATCCCAGATTTTCTCTCAAAGGTGAGGATTCATGGAATTGAGGAGAGCGGCTTTTCTGGTCCCTCTTCGTCCTTCACCCTGGATGCTGTTTGGGTGAATCGAGGTTCAGTAATTGAGATGTTGGATTCCCTGACACCTTCCAGATGAAATGAGGGTGGTGGAAGCAGTGACCTCTGCTGCCATCTGCCATGGCTGAATGAAAATATACTGTGGGAACCAAGGCAACAGCTTGTCTTCCTCACCTGCTTGGAGAAGGCAGACACAAGGAATTGCTGTGCCACCTTCCTTTGCCACCTTTCAGTGACTGTCCAGCCCTGCAGGCAGCTTTCACCGGCCCTCCAGGCCACAAAATACCTCTTTTCTTCCCTCTTTTGTTTCCCCCCCTCATTTTTCCATCCAATGCTCAGAACTCCAGAAAACCAGGACCATCATCATACTTGTTCTGCACCAATGGAACCAGTGCACAGATCTCCACCCAGGCCTTGATTCTCAAAGTGTCTGAGCACAAGTTGCCACCGCTGCACAGTGATGAGGGGCTGAAGCCTAAGTGTGTGTGTGGGATCCAGCCTTCATGCCCTTTCTGCCCTTTGGGGCAGCCCCCCACCATGCAGAGTAGATGAGGATGCAGCTGAGGGTCCCACTGAAGAGATCCCTGGGGATGGGATGCCATGGGATGAACCAGGGCTCCTCATCCCAGCTCGCTCCATCCCACACGCACAGAGCTGCCCCTGAGCTCAGTCTCACAGGTTTAAGAGGACACTGCTCTGCAACAGGGTCTGTTCTCCAGTTCTCCAAGTCTCTTTCCCTGTCATTGTGCCATCCCTGGGACATCGCTGACCTAAGGAAGGTCGGTCAGGATGACACAGGACAGACTCCTTCATTAATGAGCACTTGGGCAACCAGTCACCTGGTCAAAGATAGGAAAGATGAAGAACTGGATATTACTAAAGACATTTGGGTTACAATTCTCCTCAAGAGCTAAATACACTTCATAACAGATGAATCCTGGTGCTCAGGTGAATGCACAGTTACAGCAAATACACAAAGCCTGGGAAGATGCCTCCTGTGACTCCTCTCTGGGGAACAGGGACCTGTCCTGTGTCTGTGGTGGCCCTGACAACAGCCTTGGACCCATTAAAGCATCGGGTGCTGAATTCTGTTTTCCAAGTGCTATTCTCTGGAGATGGTTCATCTGAAAGCACCGTTTCATCTGCACAGGGAAGGTGACACAGAGGACACTAACAAAGAGGATGGAGCATTTTATTACCACATAGAACTTATAAAATATGGAGTGTAACCTTGCATGGAGTGCTCTGTATGGTGTGTTCATCCATCATGGATAAACAGCCTCCCACAGTTAATAGTTTGTCACCGTCCATCTTCAGCTCCACCTGAAAATTACCTCTATAGTAGCCAGCTTAATACTACTGCTATGATCCAGATACTCAGGAGTGTCCAACTCCATAGTGTGGGGCTTGAGAGCATCCTTTCCTCCTTTCTGAGATGCTGGACTCTTGATACTCCATTACGAGGGAAATGGTCCCACTTTGGTGGAAGCATCACTTCCAAATGCTCCCAAAGACCAGGATGTAATCATGGACACTTAGAAACCTTTTCTGCTTCCTGAGAAGGAATTATGGAGTGAAGCTGTATGGAGGAAAAGCTCCTGAATCAAACACCCACCTAAACAGGACATGAAAGAGCTGGGCTGGTTTTACTGACTTTGGCCTTCACGTAGAAACCTTTAAACCAGATCACAGAGGTAAGGTCTAGGTCCATAGGTCAGTTAACATTGTGGAGAATGACCAAGACTTGAGTCTTGAGCAGACAATTGCACCTCCCCAGAACACAAACCACCCCTGAGGTTCTGGACCAAACACCTCTTATTCAACTACAGCACACAAGAGCTTCTTGTGCAGCTCTTCCATTGGAGGACAGTGAAGAGAATATCCAGATCACTGGCCAGATTTGAAGACTGAATTTAGGTAACTTGCAATAAGACCTGAACTACTGGCTGCAGAGCCAAATCAAAGCCAGTTCCCCATTCCTCATGGCTACTGGTAATCCGTTAGCAGCAGATTTCCCTGTGGGAGATAGGAATAGGTTCTGACAAGCACCTGGCCCTGGCCAGCTCCAGCAGACAACGCGCTTTTTGTGATCTCCTTGTGGGAAAGGCAATGCACCTGCTTCTATGGTGTATGTACAGAATTAGGGGAGAAATCTGATTATCCTCATTACTCAGAAATGCTAAATATGTGCAGAATACAGCCTGGCTGATTAGCTGGGAGCTTGCTGGCTGTTGAGCAGGGTGAGGGTGTTGGGAGAAGTGTGATGGGAGTTTGCAGTCTGTTATGTGCCCTTTGCTTTCTGAGCATGTGGAGAGAAGAGAGCACGGAGGCTTGGAGATGGGATTGCCAGCCCTAAACCACATTATAAAGCTGGGGAAGGGCAATTCCTTCTCATATGTCTGCCACGTTTTAGGCTTCTGGGTCTTCAAGTTTCCCACCTCATTATGGAGACATTGGAGGGAGGGATGGGTCTACCTTGCTGTGCAAACAGCTGGTGTGAGCCCTGCATCTTCTCCGAGGTATCTGTTCTGAACGCTCTTTATCCTGGCTTTGTGCTGACACAGGCAGATTCTCAAATGCTCTCAGAAGCCTGAGGAGATGGGGATGACGGTTGGTGCTGTGAATGGTGCTGCTTTGTTTGCATTTAATGGGCTCATTTGCACTACGGAAGTGCATGTTAGAAGAGGTTCTCTAGCCCCGAAGTCTGAGCTGCTTTTCCCAGAGATGCAGAGGATGTCAGGCAGATGCTGGCCAGATGGAGGGTGGTTCATGCATCTCAAGGTACTAATCCCCAGGTGGGATTACATGCACCCACCAAGCAAACCAGGACCCTATACAGGGGGCTGCAGGAGCCACATCAGTGTGAGATGGGTGTGTTCTAGGGTCCTACAGACTACACAAGCTATCAGACCAGAGCTGAAACCCAGATCTTCTGGGTATAATGAGCACCCAAAATACACCTTCGTCCCTTGCTCCTTGTAGCCATCCTTCCTGATGTCTTTAAATAACCTTGCTTGGCTTTTAGTCCTGACCTTTTCTAACAGGTTGACTTCCCTGCTCTGAAGTCCCTGGCCATGCTCAGTGTGCTCAGGATCAGTCCTGCTGTCAGTTTAAAACATCATTAGCAATGAGAAGCTACAGAAGCGCTTGGGCTTCCAAGGCTGCCACTGAAACAGCTTAAAACTGAGTTGTGTGACAGCCTGAAAGAACAGACAGGATGATATAAAAACTCTGCTATGGCTTCAGACAATAACGACTGTGTCCCCTCTCTGACGAATAATAGCTCTTTGTTTTATTCCTTAGATGACAGGGCTGTTAGAAGTGCTGAGAACTATTCCAGTGCTAAATATATGGCTGTGTAATAAAGGCTCTGCAATCTATGAACTGGGACTCAATGGATACTTGAGTGAATCGTTTCAAGTACAATGGGTTTCTGAGGCAGCTCATGGTGACAGGAGGTGGAGGGGCACTGAACTCCACTGCAGGTCACTTAGCCAAAGGATGCTTGCCTTGCATGAGATGTAACCCGGGGTTCACGGCTGCCAGGTCTTTATCTTGTGGTGGCTTCCATGGCCATGTAAAGTTCTTTCCCAGTTTGGCAAAGTAACTTGCAAACAAAGGGTGTTTCAGATGGAGCTCCAGTGTTTGGTGGTGAGACATTGTACAGATTGGCCAGCAGGGATCCTGGAAACCCAATCCTGGCAGAGTCGATGGGAATGAAGCACTAAACCCCCCATTCAGCTGAAATCTCAATGGGGGTTTTCTGCACCCCATCAGAAATAGTGATAATCTGGAGCCTGCTATGATAAGAAATGCTGCTTCTTACTGCTGCAGCGTGGCCATGCTCGTGGAAGAGGTGACACACAGCTATGGTTATCACTGGTCTGGAGTTCACCTCAGTCTTCCCAGATTAAACTGCTCTGAAGTGACTTAATGAAGCAGCAAGGATCTGAATTTCCATACTGTGGATTAGCACTTTTCTATTTTAGCTAATTCTTGCAGACTGCAAGCAAGGAGATCAAAAGGCTTGGAAAAAACTGGTCAGAAAGTTTAGATAGGGACAAGCCAATGATACCATCACTCCAGGGATAAGGAATCATCTCACAGCTCTAACAAGAGTGATAGAAGCAAGGAGGCAGGGCTTTGGTGACACAAGCTAATAAAGGGCAAGTCTTTGTCCCCTTCTGTAGCTGGAGGAGACACAAGAGTCCATGAGTGCCCCACGTCTGAGCTGCTGCCCATTGGTTCAGGCTCCAGTCCCTTTGAGGTCACCAAACTCTTCCACTGTGGAGATGTGGCCACTAAAGACTTGCTGCAAATGAACTTTGTTCTCCAGAGCTGCTGAAGTGGCTTTAAAAGGGAGGAAGGGGGGAAGGAACGGGAAAAAGAGAAGGAAAAGAGAAATTCAGCTTTGCTGTTGAATAAACCATGAGGCATTGAAGTCAGCAGGGGAGGGGCTGGGGCAGCACTAAAATGAAGGGGACACAAATGTCATGCGAGAAATGAAGCTTAGGAGGGGCTTGGCCATTGTGTGAGGCTCTTGGAAACTTACTTGGAGAGTGGGTTGGTGGGAGGCCAAAAGATGTGTGCCCTGGGAGAGACTTCACTGGCCTGAAAATGCAAACAAATTGGGTAGCGCAATGGAGGGGAGGAATTATGCTCCTAAACTCAACAATGGCCGAGTGACACTGGATAAACAGTTACATATAGTAACGGCACTGTTTGGCTCAGGCATCCTAATTGGGAGGCTGGGCAGCATCTGAGGAGAACTGCCTTGCACATTTTCCCTTTATAATGAGGAAGATTTTCCCTCCCCTCGGAAAGCCTTCCCCCCTCCCCGGTCCCATTTAACAGCAAACTCAAAGGCCTGGTTTCATTCCGCTTTCCCACAGCAAACTCATCCTGGCAGGAGCTGCATTAAGGAGGACAAGCAGAAGATGATAATAAATTGAGGACTTGCTCCTATTTCACCTTGTGACAAATCTATCCCGTGGGTGACTCGGGAAGGGCGATAAGAGCATGGCCAGTGCTGCTGCTTTGCTTTTGATGCTTGGTCATGTGGAAAATAACCCCATTCTAGCCCTCACTCAAAAGGGCTTTCCTTTAAAACTAGTGCTTTTTAAAAGGCTCTGAATCCTTATTTACACTGCTGGAAAGGCAGCAGCTCGCCTCCATCAAAGGGAACATCACAGGTCTCATTTCATCATCCAATTGGAGAGCAAAAGCAAAGGGGATGACACACTAAAAGGGACATGGTCAATGCCATTAACACAAGTGGGAGAGTTTGTTAAACCTTCGCTTTTCTTTAGCATGATACTGTATTGCTGATAAACCCCTGGTGAGGATCTTTGGTTTCATGGAACTCCCCTCAAGCACAGCAATGTAGGGGATGGGGAGCATTGAAAACCACAGACTTAGGGACTTCTACCCCAGTTCATTCTCACACTTTGAAGCTGAGACTCCCTGCCTTAAAGTACTTATTTCCAGCACTCAGTCTGGTTTGTAGATGGGCTCTTACCCTTTAACAGCCACCCACAGCAGATTGCACTTCATGAACCCTCAAATGTGCATCTAAGCCTTTCACCATCTCCATCCAGAGGTATTTACTTCACTAATCTGTTTGAGCACTTCGTGTGTCCCTGTTTTCTTGCTTTTATTGATATAAGAAAACCAGGGCTTGCTGCCTCCTCATAGTGCTCATGAGGAGGTTACAGCTGAGGAAGACACCCAAGGGTGGGCACCCTTCCTCGCTTCGGAGAGCAGAGGGAGCTCTGCTGCTGCTGTGGCTGTGCCAAGGGACCGGTGACAGCTCAGAAGTCACCTTGGGTCACACAGAGTTGGCTTTGCCTCCTAAAGTGCGTCCCCAGTTTACACATTTGGAGGGAGGCCCCGTGTGTTACCTGTGATTTCTGAGGTAATGAATGGGTTATTTAAGTCCAACTGATTTGTTTCCAATGGAGCAGAATCAGAAGAGGAGACTCAATAGTGACTGATTCATTTTTTAGCCACTTTGTGGCAGGGAAAGGTTTATGTGGCAATTGTAGTTATTGGAAAATTCCTGCAATCCCCTTAAAGCCTCTGACAGTCCCTATTTGTAACACAACAGTCAACATCGTCTGTGCTGCCGTGTGTGTGAGCTGGGTGTCGGTGCTGTTGCCTCCGTGTTATTCCCATGGGATCTTCCCTCCTGCTCCATTAGAGCCGGTTTTTACAGAGCCCTTCAGGACGTGGCTGCAGCTGGACATACACTGTGCCTCAAGCCAGCAGATGCTCCAGCACTTCACTGAATGAGGGTTTATGTCTTTCTGAAGGAGCTGCTGCTGCTCATGGCATTACAGTGGGGCAGAATATTCATGTGTAGATGCTGGCAGGTGGAAAAGGGGAATGCATCCCTTTGGCTCCGAATGTTTCTCTCCCTGACCTCCCCTCAACAACTTCACAGGCAGGGATGAGGATGCAGAAGTGCTAAGAGCACTTCTCTGTGTCCTGGTGGGGGAGATAAAGTCTTGCTCCGTGGAAAAGGAGCTTATTTGCACAGGAATTACCAGTGGCAATTTCTGGGTGGTTCCTGCTGCAGGACGATTACCAATGGGCTTTCCTTGTAGCAGCAAAGCTGCAGCAATACCATGGCAGATCCCCATCTCCTAGATTATTAATAATAACAAGATCATTTTCTCTCTCCCTGATTTCTCCCCCATCCTGTGCTTCCCTTTTAATGCATTCTGTTCTCTGGCTGCAGACTTGACACTGGCACCAGCCTGATTTGTAATGTAAATGGGCACCCGGACCTGCAACAGCACCGCAGGGCTCTAATTAGAATTTTCATTAAACTCCTTCTGTTTATGAATATCCAATCTGGCCTTGCAGCAGGAGCAGGAGGGAAGCAAAGCACTGCTACCACTTAGCTGCAGTGTCAGGGAGCGGGGACTCAGCAGCTAAGCACAAACTGAAACAGGGTTCCTATGGAGGAAGTTTTGAGTTGTTCCAGCCCTGGCGTCCCTCCTCGCCCAATCATTCACCTCTGTTGTATGGGTTTCTTTCAGAGGATCCAGCTGGTGCAAGTGTTCTACATGTGATCGATTTGTGACCTCTTTAAGGGGATCAGCTGCTTGAGCTCCCAGTGCAAGGTGCAGGAATGAGCTGGGGGGACCAGGATGGAAGGTGCAGAGCAAAGGGACATCAAGCAAAGGGAAGAGCAAGGAGTTTTATGCAGGACCCCACGACAGACCAGTGACACAGACAGCATGCGTCCCTATGTTCTGGGGAGCATCCTGCTGAGCCGAGTGCTGTGCTCACACATAGGCCTAAGTGTGCTACAAGGCCACCAGGAAAACTTCATCCTCATCTTCCCCTGAACAAGGAAAACCAGCTTTCGGTGGCTTTCTGCAGTTGCTTTGCCTTCAGAAAGGCATTTCTGTAACTCAGGCTGCAGTTGACCCCTTGTGAACAGAAAGCACCGCATGTGCCAGCCATGAATTAGACTTGCAGGAGGTACCAAATGTGAACACGGGTTCATCAGGCTGAAGGCAGGGGATGTTCCTGGTGTCACTCAGACACATTGAGTCTTTCCTGGGCTGTGTGTGGACAGGAAAAAGGTAACACGGAGCTTTTCAAGCCTGAAGCAAGAATTCCTTCCCTGCTTAGGAAGCTGCAGGTAACATGTTTAAGGTCATAATTCAACTCTGGGTAACCAGAGACAAAGCAAAATTGCAGTTTGCAGTAAGTGCCTATAAAAGAGCCTTAACTTTGTCTAAACTGGGTGAGTGCAGCTCGTGTCTCGCGGGCTCTATGCACGCTGTGAGCTTTGGTCCAAGCCCTGAATGATTTTAAGTCTTCTTAATGCACTTCGGAGTTCATGGGAATCTCTGAGCTGTTCCCAAACTGCTGCTCCCCTATCCAGAGAGCTACATCAGGAGGAGACAGGCGGTGCAGAGGTGGTGGCTCTTTTAGCTGAGCAGATGATGCGTAAGACAGCACATTCAGCAGGTCTATAGAACATATTTTCTATATCCAGCACCCCCCTTGCTAATTCTAATGTATTTGCACTCTTTCCTTGCATCCTTGTCATGTGAAGGAGCCCAAACTTTGGATGTTTTCCTGGCTGCGCAGTGGCAGGGATCAAGGGATAGAATGAATGCCCTGTTGGTAGGAAATAAATCTCTCTGTTAGAAAATCAAATTCTTTCTGATGTCCACCACTGCTCTGCTTCACAGCCTTTTATAATGCTTAGATGGCTTCATAAATGGTGGAAGATCTCCTGAGGGAAATGGCTGGTGAGTTAATGGCACGTCTTTAATATACTTCACTCAACAGGAAAATGGGAGAATGTCCCCCCAGTGCTAACACTGCCACACCAGGATGCTGTGTGTGGAGAGAAACAACGTTTGCCCACAGTCATCAGTATGAGATGGGCTAAGATAGGGCAGCAAGTCCTCCATCAGGCAAGTGACTGACTCAAGTGTGGAGCCTGAGCTTGGGATAAAGCTGTGCTTTATGGAGCATCTGGTGGACACAAATGTCAGGCACTTGTTGAAGAAACTCATTATGTCTGTTGCAAATACAGTCGTGTCCCTGTCGTCCCAGTGCCCCCCTCTCTCTTTTACAAAGCTGGAGAGCCAAAGCTGAGCTGTGAGACTGAGAGAGGAGAGAAAAGCTGAGAGGGAAAAGGGGGAGCATCATAGGCACAACACATTAATTATGTTTGGGGAACTTATGTTTGAGTGTTGACGCAGGTTACAAATAACACAAGTTCGTCATTCCTGTCAGAGTGCTTTTTTGTCTGGCTCACAAAGGCACCTGCTTATTAATTTAACCTGATTGCTAATCTCAGCAATCAGCAATCACAGTGGCACGCAGTACTCAGATGCTATCAGGAGATACAGGAAGGAGCAAAGGGACCGGAGCATCTCCATGGCTGATGCTGCTGCAAAGGCATTTGTCTGTGTCCCTGAGGATCTGAGCCCTGAGGTGGATGTGATCCAGGAAAATCAAACAGGCCAGAGGCTGCGTTCAGGGCACAGGCACATAACTGACACTGAGTTAGGCAATACAGGGTGATAATTGTACGGAAACATTCCTCCTCAGAAGCAGTCTTTTTCCTGGGAGCTGTATTCTGAGCACCATTCAGAAAGTCAGTACTGGACAGCCTTTGGTTAGAGGTTATGGGTCAGGAGAGGAGCTGTCACACTTACATGGGATGTGCCATTTGATAGGGACCATGGACCCCCAACCTAACACTTGGAGTAAGAAGGTACAAGAGGCCTGACTGCTTGTGCATAGCCCACGGCTTCAGCTGAGTGAGGCTGGTGGCTATATGTGATGTACTAGGAAACCTCAGTCCTGCTGAAGCTGGAGCCTCAACTCCAGACACAAACAGGCTTCTGCACTGCTTCAGTGCCAGTCTCATCCCTTCTGTTCAGCAATGATTGTGCCTTTCCTGGAATGCTAAGCAGCATTCGGGTGTGTGGGACTGACTCATGACATATCTTTGCAGCTAGGATACTTCCGAAAAGCATCAGCAGCAGAAAGTAAAGGGATCAAGCTCAAAGCAGTGGCACTCCTGGGAGCATCGTTGCCAACACACAGAATGATGCCAGGAGGGGAGAATCTACATCACAAAGGTGCCAGACCAGAGGGGATGAGGAGGTGATGGCTCAGTGTCACTGTTAAACAGCAGAATGCCTCTGGCTCCAACAGACAAGTTGTGCCAAACCACACTGAAGGGTTAAGTCTGCCCAGGCTCTGCACAGGATAGTACTGGGGTGGGAGCAGTGCTGATTCTTAGCTATGGCATTGTGCAGTTTGAAACTGTGTTTGCTGTAGCATAACACCCTGCAGCAGGGAGCAAGCTGACAGAGGGTTCAAGCCATCAATAGGGGCTTCTCCAGCTGCCTTTGGTGGGCACTGGTCTTCCAGGCCATGCAGTGACCAGAGTTTGCTTCTGAAACATAAATGATTTAAAGAGATGAGGTCTGCTGTTGGAGGCCTCTCTAGTGTCTGTGTGAATAGAAGGGGTTTCAGCAGCTTCTGGGGAGAAAACAGATCAAACTGAGCAAAGAATGGGGCTTATTGTATCCAGTGGCCAGAGTGACCAGAGATGTCTGAGAGACAAAGTGACAATCAGAGACCTCCTGTGCAATTAGTCTCTTGACCTCTGTGCTTCGTTGAGGGATGCTGGGAAAGGAGCTGTGGATCACAAGGCCCCAAGGAAGGTTTCCTTGACAACACTGAAGAAAAATGAGATCTCATGAATGCAGCGGGTACTGGCATGTGAGGTGCTGACTCTGGAAGACAAGGACGTGGCACCTCACACAATGAGCCCCTCGGTTGTGTGTGTGTGGGGTGAAGTAATTGCTCAGCAAATTGCTTTTCCAGATCAACTTAATTAAACAGCTATTACAACCACTGATATTTACTTAGAAATGCAGCCACTGCAGTAAGAGGGGACTTGCTGTTGAATAACTTTTCTACCCACAAAAGCTTCTCTGCCTCGAATAAGCACTGGCACAGGAGGGACTTTACTGCTTAGAGCTGATAGTTTCACCACACTGCAGCTCGGGGTTAGGATTCTTTAGATTGTTCCACCATTTACAAATGCAAAGCAATGGTATAGAAAGACATGAATAATACATCATAATCATCACCAAGATCTATGTATTTACAATATGGCATAATATTATCAATAATACCAACTCAGTAATAATAATAAACAGAGCACGCAGGTGGTTGGTATGGCCAAACGTTAACTGTATGGAAGAACCAAAAGTAAAGATATTTGTGTTCAAAACCTAAATAGCTACAGTATTTAAACGATGCATTTGAGACCTTTTCATTTCTTCCCGCTCTTTCAACCAGCGGGGTTTAAATTTTATCCTTAGATGATGTCTCATAGGAATAAGAGCACTACGACTGTCCTGAACTCAAGCCAGCACCCATTGCACGGCCAAAATACCTCAGGAAATCAATGCAAGCTTTTCCTCAAGAAAAGCCCCATGACCTCTTTCAGGGAAAGTCTTGGCTGCTCCGATGGTGTTTGCACAGGACACAGACAAAGAGCATCCTCTTAAAAAGCAAAGCCAGTTGGCAGGAAATCAAACGCTGAATCAAGGCATCGGGATGCAACATCATGGGAGCGCAGTGGTGACCAAGGGCTGGAGC
>JBCJKH010021863.1:9617-55779 GCA_039877255.1 Loriculus beryllinus
CCGAGCCGAGCCGTGCCGAGCCGAGCCGTGCCGAGCCGGGCCGAGCCGTGCCGAGCCGAGCCGTGCCGAGCCGAGCCGTGCCGAGCCGGGCCGGGCCGAGCCGGGCCGGGCCGGGCCGGCTGGCTGCTGCAATGTGGGGCCGGGCCCTGCTGTGTTGCAATCGCCCGTGGAAAGCCGTTGTGAGAGGGTTGAGCTCCGCTTCCAGTTGAGGTAGCACCTCAGAGGGAGAGGGGACGCCCGAAGGCTTGACCCGGGTGTGTGCTGTAACCTGAACAACAAAACTGATAAGGATTTCTGGGTTTGGGAGGGGGTTTGTAATGCTTTTTACAAAGGCTAAAGTGAATTTAAAATATACTGGTCAAGTACAGATTACATGTAAAGTTTCATTTCCCTCCCTCTTCCCCAAACTGTTCTATATAGTTTCCATTCAACCAACTTTTAATAACTAAAATAAAGCAGCAGAAGAAATACGTTGCTCTAAACTCCTTGTAAAATTCCATCTTACTGCCACAGAATCAAGCGGGGGCACAGAGAAAGAATAATTCCAGAACAAAACCGGGCACCTGCCCAGATTTTTTTCTGTGATCCTTTTGCCTATAATCCATTAGTAGCACAACAGAGTGGAAAATCCTGGAAAAACCCTGTGTGTGTCTGGAAACTGTGAATAGTTCAGTTAAGGAAACAACAGGTACTATCTTGTGCTCTTGGGAATGGGACTATTTTAAGGATAGAGGGTGTTTCCAGAACTTGCCCCTGCCTGGTGTCAGAAGGGGTAATGCATGGTTTCATATGGCAGAACCAGACAGTGAAGCTATCCCTAATACAGTTTTTAACACCAAGTCTCTGGACAGACTTGAAGGAACACATCTGGATCTCAGGCCTCTAGATAGCTCCTTAGCATGGAAATCCCTGATGTACTTCCTTCAGACCCACTTCTCCGGATATTGCAGGTCGTTGCTGTAAGGGCAAGTAGAGCTGACTGAATTTCAGGCTGTGGGCTTAAATGTTCTCTTGAAGCTAAGATTATCCTACTGATTCTTACAAAACAAAGCACCAACCACTCATTCAGGTGAAAAAGGTTTCAAAAAGAGAAGTATCTCCAAACCTGGTTTCTCAAGAACTTGTCCATCTTCCACAGGGCATTCTAGAAGAAGCAAAACTCTTTGGACTCCTCTTCAGCCACAGACTTCTGTCGGTTCTTCTAATCACAGACGAAAGATCCTCTCTGACACCAGGATTGATCTGCCCATGATTTCCCATCTTCCATGTGCCTGGGTGTCTTGAGCCTACCTGTACTATTCCAAAGAGGAAAATGTCAGAGGACATGTTATCTGCACTGTTTTCATTATGGAGAACTTGAAATAACAGCTCTCACTGTCCCCAGGAGTTCATTCAAAAAGTATCCTTTGGGTTAATGTTACAGCAAGTTACAGGAAAAAAAAAAAAAGCCAGAAGCTATGAATATTTTCCATAAACTCCTAATTTCACAGTGTCCTAACCTCTGTCACAGTGTCCCAAAAACAGGTATAGTGCTTCTGCCAGTGGAAAATTAACATACAGAGCAGTCGTTTTACCACTGTGTGGTGTCCCCATCCTCCCTTCTACATCGGCTCAGCACGTCTGGTTTGTTAAGACAGTGAAGATCTTTTTTCTCCTCATCTTAAGTTTTTAATAACCCTGCTACTACTGGAAGCACAGGAACTGAGGTGTGTCCAGGTGCTACACTGGAATTCCAAGGTAATTCAAATTCCCTATTTGGGAATTCCCTATTTTGGAGCTCCCAAGGTAATTCAATATTCTCTATTCAAATTCCCAAGTTCAGTTCCCTCCCTCTGTGAGTACTGAGACCATCTCCTCAACGGCTAAACACAAATGCCATTTAGCTGCCTCAGGACGTTTAGCAGCTTTCCATGATTAAATTGGAATGCAATGTAATACACAAAGGTTACATCAGGAAGCTGATTAACTTGTATCAGTAGATGTATGCCAGATGCTCATCAGTTCTGGCTCATGTTGCACATTGAAACAGATGTGACACAGTATCAATTTTAAAATCTTCATAACCACGAATTACTTTTTACACTCGAATAGGCAATATAATTAATAAATTAGGTCATAATAACAGGTTAGCTTTGGTATTGATTTGGATCTAATTACTTAATTAAATAGTGAGACTGATAAAACACTCTTTAGCTTTCCAACAAAGAAAGTAGAGGATAATGTAACTGAATACCAATTGAAAAGATTCACCAGATTTTATCACATCCAGATCTGGAAGTTAGCTAATTGTTTTGACTGTGTAAACCTCAAAACCATCCCACACTTCCTCCTTTGGTTTCAGCTATGTAATAGTGGTAAATCAGTTTATAATTTAGGCAGAAGTTGCAGAAGTTCAAAACTACTGACATGCCTTTTGTGGCTAATGGCTGCAGAGATCATTTTCCATCACTTTAATGCCATCACCCCATTTTTGCTTCTGTCTCTGTTGCATCAGACAAGCACATCCTCATCTTTTCAAGTCTTTTCATGTTTTATTTTATTTTACCTAAAATTTCTTCTCAGGCATTCAAATATTCCTCTATTCAAAGAAAAAAAATTATTAATCAATAAAAAATGAGTCAACATTGCTGAGCTGTTACATTTTAAAATGTCTTTGTAAGCTTTTTCAACATATATCCATTATATTTCAAAGTAGTTCCTTGGAGATTTGCGCAAAGATTCCTCTGTTCTTCTTCAGAGCTCTTAACTTACTATACTTCCAAAAGAATAAAAAATTAGGCCCTTGATGTGCCTACCACATAGACCACTATTATCTGATTATGCTCCCCTGTCTGCTCTCCACTTGGGATAGATTTATTTTGGGAAGGGACCTCTCTTTGGAGCGTGACACAGAACAATTCTTACACTTGAAATCAGGTCTCCAGGGCTCTCTGTAAGAACTAATGACAACACAGATAAACTATGAGCATTTTGTATTTAAATGAGACAGAACCTGGGGTTATTTATGCTTACACCTCTTTTTCTGGTGCCTTTTTATATTCATTGCTATGTTTGCAAAAAATTATTGGTAAAATGATTGCAAAAGACACAGATCATAACAGTAACTTGAAAAAGGGGAAAAGCCAAATACTTTAAACATTAAAACATTTTGTTCCCTTCAGTTCCTATGATCTTCTGTACTTTTTTGGACTCTAAGATCAGTTTAAAAAAAGCCAGATGGTTCCTAACAAACCCCTTCTTGTGAGTGGGTTTTTTAGGATGGCAAGGAAACTTGTCACTAGCTATGGTAGTCTGTCTCCTGATGCCATGCTTGCCTTCCCCAGCAGTGATCTGCCTTGGCACTCTGGAATCCCAGGCACTCTTCAGACAATTTATTGTCCCTGGTGACAAAAGCATTCAGTTTACTCTTGGTTTGGGATGATGTCAAGCTTAGAGCCTCCCCTCTCCAAAATCTTTCAGAAAATTAAGTATATGACATACTTTTGATTCTACCAACAAGGTTTTGGCAAGTTACAGGTACATACATGGAAGGCTATTGACAATATGAACAACTCTTGCAGAAGCTATTGAACACTGGTTGCACTGAGAAGCACTGGTATCCTAACACAGGCCATATTAAAAAGGCACAAGACCTCACTGGAACCAGTATATTTTTGTCTGTTTAATAAAGGCAGGATCTAACATTAAATCAAAGTACCAAGCTGCCAAAAGTAAGCAGAAATAACAGGCACCCAACTGCATCTCTTGGTAAAACAGAAACAGTTAATTGACCAATGTCACCACTAACTAGACTATTTTGCAAACAGGACATCTCTATGTTTAGGAAATGGAGAATAAATCAAACATCTTGTTTTGGGAAGTCTTTCTCTTCACAGAAACAGTTAGCAGCTTATCAGTATACAGTCAGTTGGGGGGTAAAGCAATTTGTGCTAAACTATTCTGTACTAATTTATGATATTTAGCCCTCTTACAAGTTCTTCAGAATTTCTACAATAGTTTCAGTGAGGAACTGATTCCAGAATATATCATCACTTTTTGACAATTGTCTTATTTCTGTAATAGATCGACATTTCTTTGCCGAATGCTGACTGTGCTACAAGAGAAGCCACTGATTTATATGATTCTATAATTTTAATTTCTGGCTTTGATCTAACATGATTTTTGAAGCTGTCTGGTTACTGGCTTGCAGCATGACAGCAAGAAGTAGGCTCCATAACACTCTATCTGTCCCCAGGAAAACTGACCACAAAAGACTTGGCTCTTTTAGGCCTCAGCTTTCTTAAAGTCCATAAGCATGTCTGCAAGCCTGGAGCAAAAGAAACACTAAATCTTTCTAAGCAAACCAAGTGGCCAGGTCAAAGCTTGTAGCCTTCCATCTTTACTCATGTGAAAAATGATTGGACAGTGGAAGGCAGTAAAACTAGTAATGTTGAATAGGCTTATGTAATGGTCAAACTTTTCTGCTTTGTCTTAATATTTGCAGGCTCAATTTCTTTGAGATGTTTGATATCAAGAGATGTGGAAGTTGAAAGGAACTTGCAACTTACACATCTGTGTACATCTGTGTACTTCAGCAATGCCTCACCTCAGGGCATGATGTGATCCTTACAGTTATAAAAAGGCTTATTCCCATATTTCTGCTGAGGGAGTTACAGCAGTAAAAAACTGAAGTGACTCAGAGAAGTCTCAGGTCCTTGTTTATAAATATATAATGATGTCTCTATTCCAAAAATCTTACAGCCATATAGAGGGATTACTGTACATAGTCCCGCTGCCTTCAACAACAGCTCTCACTGTAGTAAGCACTGTCTGTTACTGCTTGCTAAACCTGAGGGTAGACATAAGTGAATGCAAAGCCTTGTGTGGTTTTTATGACTGAAATTCTTGACAGAAGGGATACTTATCAGAAGCTACCTAAATAAAATACAGGACTTGTTTCTGTTGTGTATGTGTGCCAGCTGAACCATCCATGCCAATATCACATGAATGTGCTGCATTTATTTTACAGTGCTTTATTATTAATGTAGAGATTTATATACTAACATTTTATGTTTATGCTCCTTTAATCTGTTCTCTCTGATGCAGCAATGCTGACATTTAGAAGTTGTGGTTCACTTTTTATTGCTGCCTTTGGTTCCTTCAAAGCAGACTGAGCACTATATTTGAACAGCACACATATCACATGGCAGTACAGGGGTATTTTTTCAACACTCAGGAAACTCATCATACCAGAAACATCTGCCAGGAATATCCAGAAACTGCAGACCATTACTTGTGGATTATAATATTTTCTAACATGAATTTTATGTCACAGTATCTCCCCAACTTCAGTGAAGATACTCTGCATTTCCTCCACAGCAATTGTGTCACTTTCCTAATTAAAACTGTGTGCTTTATTAGCTTGATAAAGACATGTAACTAAAGAATTGAAAAATCATTAAGGGAAAAACTTCAGAATCTCAGGCAACTGAGTGTTGGGTGTGAACCTTTGTGCTAGCTACTATCCAAACAGCTGGAATAAGTAATGTTTATTTAAAAGTGGGAAGGCACAGGGGTTAGTGAGAGACAGGCCACAAAGGCAGGTAACAGACGGGTGAAACTAGAGGCCACAAAAGAATTCTGGATGCCTAGTGTTGTGCATTAAGATTTCTTTCTACTGTCACTATATCCCTATTACTACATCATTAATCACCTGACTTACCACCAACTCAAATTAGGATAAAATCAAGCATTAAGTAAAAATTTAAAGGCAATTCTTTTACCTATTTTCAGATGAAAAGCATCTGGAAACCTTGTTTTTCTCCAGTAAAAGAAATCTCTCTTCGGTTGTTTGGGGTCTTTTTGCTTCTGATTCTAATACAAATACCTAATGAAAGAAGAGTGCAATATGCTGAAAACCATAACTTGCCCTCCCACACTTTGTGATACACCTTTGCTTCCTTTGTCTCTTGCACTTCAGTCCAACCCCTAGTTTGAAGTGGCTGTGAATTATTTGCCCCTAAAACAGACTTTTTTTTCCCCTGAAACAGACTTTTACTTTTGACCTAGATACTGTAGCATGGTGTTTCCTGAAAGCAACTGAACTGACTGGTGTCAGCAGGAAGTGTCATTTAGGAGTAGGAGAATACACCTATGAATCACTCTTTGGTGTTCTGTTTGTTTCAGTGACATGCTTCCCTGTATATACAGTGTGTATACTGGTCCTCCTCTACTTCTCTGTGGCTTCATTAATGAGCTAACATGTTAAAGAACACAGTAATAGTCTGGGATGAAAGATACTATAACCGTGCAAATAATTACTCTCTCTGTAATGCTGATAATCTGTGTCATGGTGAGCAGAAGTTTCCAGTATTGCATCAGCATGATTACCCTGCCACTCCCCATCCACAAAGGAGAGTAATCCTCCTTCAGTGCCAGCACATACACAATATACAGACAGTATCCAAAACCATTTTAAATAATGATTTCCTCTCTATTTCTAAGAAAAAGACTTTCGACAACAACTGTAAGGGATGAGAGAAGATGAAGTATTAGATTGTGGAACAATCCTGGGACTGATCTAAGCCTCAGCTTTATAATTCATGATCTTATCAGAATTCTGGAAAGATTTATAATTGGTTATTGTTACTGCAATTCATTATTCTATTTTTACATACTCCACTGTGTAGTGCATATTGTAACTATTCTATATACAACTCAGCACTGCAGTCATGTCTATCAATCTAATATTTTTCCTATTGTTTGTTACAAACTTCTCACTCCTTTGCTCTATCTTTCACATTGTTTTCTAAGTTTCTTTTCTAGTGTTTCAGTATGTTCTCTGTGTTGATCTCTCCTCTCATTCTCACCGAAAAAAAAAATACCTGCAAAGAGTGTTAAGAATTTGTAGCACCATATTAGCCTTTAAAAACAAATACAATACATACTAGTGAAAAAAAAAAAAAGCAAGAATAAAGTAAAACGTACCTGAAATATAGAAAAGTTTAATAATAGAATAATTAATACAGCATATCTTCTAAGGAGCATACACACAAGTAGCAATTTGTCTTCCAGGGCAAATAAGGAAAGTTACCTTAAGAGAGATATCAACTAGGATTTCAAATGGAAAATTTTGAACAGTTCCAAAAGCCTCCTTTTTATCACATATCAGTAAATAAATATTTACAAATGTGTGGGGAAAAAATGGCATTGATCTGTTACCATCATCATCTATCCAAACTCTAATGTTGTTTTTAATGACTAACAATAAATATTTATCTAGGTATTTTCTAATGTTGGCAATCTATACCCAGTTGGGTATAGGGTTGTATATTTAAAAGATACTCAAAGCATACCCTGTCTTTTAACCTTGTGGTGTTTTGATAATGCAAAAAAAAAAAAACAATTGATCCCAAAAGAATAGGATGAAGGAGCACTAAAAAGAACATCTATAAAGAGATACTGTTTGTCTCCTGACAGGATCATAAAAGCATGCTAATGTTTTCTGTTTATTACAGCCTTCATCCTTGTCTTTGTACAGTATTTTGTAATACTATCATAAATTTGTTAAACCTCTTTTTAACCTCTGATCATCCATATGTTTTACACTGGGTGAAAAAACTAGTAGAGGAATAGGCAGGTGGTGGGAAAATACAAAGCAGTTTTACACTTCCTTTTAATCTTCCCATGTTCTGCGTCTCCCCAGGACCACAACATAAATTAAGAAAGTCTTCACGTCTGCTCTATATCTGTGCAGTATCTCAAAGGCCCCAAATGCTGCTCTAGCAGCCAGGAACAGCATGAGCACGTTGATACTGCCCACCTCTCTTCCACAGCTCCCGGCTGCTCTGTAGAGAACAGTTGCCAGGTCACTGGCAGCAGCTGAGTCTTGGCTTTAAGGATATTTAGCTTGAATGACAAGTCATTTCAGCTTCCATCTGTATGCAGTAACATGGACATAGAAGTGTTGCAAAAATAGCCTTTCAGTTCACAGCGATAGTTATGATGTGTTCCTCACTGATGCAAAATTATCTTTGTGCAGCAGAAGAAAAATGGAAAACAGTAAATACCATGGAATGCTCTGTCCACTGATGAGGTACTTGCTTTGTGTGGTACCAGAATAATTTAGAAATTTTCTGAAATTAATAGGAGATCAAATCCCTAGGAAACCACCCATGATGGTGCACTGCATCAATTTCACTGAATCCATCATCACTCTGCAGAAGCAGCATGTGCATGGGCCCTTTCCTCACACTTAGTCTCTGCAGTGAATAGCAATGCAAACAAAGGAATAGCAGTCATGTGCATTGGTTTGACCAGAAGCTTCTCTACAAAGTATAATTATAACAAGAACTAACTGTAGAAATTAAAGGACTGATGAGATCATTGGACCTGCTCTGCTTGACTTTTACTTATTAATGAAAATAACTGTTTTGCTTAAGGAAAAAGGAAACCAAAGGCTCTCTAGCCTGAGAGTCTCTGGGCTGTCCCAACTTACGCACCCATCACAGTACATTAAGAGTGTGCTCTGAAGGCTGGACATTGATCTGGTCTCAAACTTGCCAACAGTTATCTAACGTCCTAACACATCAGGAGGAGAGAGGGTAGCATGTGGATGCCTTGATGAGGGAGATGTTCTGCCTCCACAGTGCTGGCATGCTGATTGAAGGGGACCATCCCATAGTGAGTGGCTGGATGAGGAAAATGGCAGCTACCCACTGCAGCACTTCAGGAGCATTGTGTGTGGCCTCTGGTAACTTGAGTTTCATCCGCACAGTACATCCGCAGGGCAAACGTTAATTTCGCGTTGACATGCTTCATAACATGAAGAACGAGATTGGTGCATGGTGTCCTGGCAGCGGATGGTCACAAGGTTTGTGCAAGACTCGTCAGGAGCAGGACAGGACCCTTGTTTCTCAGCGCACGCCATCACATTGCAGCAGGGCTCTCAATGATTAAACAAAACCCAAGGGATTATCCTGGTCCTGAGGCCAAGGGAGCCAGAGGAAAACCACCTCACTCCCTCGACCAAGTCGGTAGCACAAGCATGGCAGCTACTTCTGCTCCCCGGTGCGTGGGGCCGAGCGCTGCCGAACGCGCCCGAAGCCCTCTGCCGTGACGGAGAAACCCGAGCGCTGCCGAAGCGGCCCGAAGCGCGCTCGGCGCCGTGCGCTGTCTGACCGAAGAGGCCCGAAGCGTCGGCGCCGAAGCGGCCCTTGTGAGGGCGGGACCGCGGGGCCGAGCGCAGCCCGGCCGGATGTGAGTGAGTGGAGCGGCCGCTTCCTGTTCCCCGCAGCCCGCCCTCTCCGCCTTGGGTGGTGGCCGCTGCTCGTCCCCGCTCCCAGGCACAGGGCGGAGGCGGCCGCGACCTGGTGCGGAGACCGCCGCCGGCTCGCTTCTTGCGCGGCCTTCCCCGTTCAGCAGCAGGACCCGCGGCGCAGGCCCGATGCAGGCCATTAAGTGTGTGGTGGTGGGCGACGGGTAAGTCTGAGGCGATCCCTCGGCCGGGCCCTCGCGGCGGGGAAAGGGGAGAGTGTCCGCCCGTGGGGCGGGGAGCGCGAGGGCTGCGTGGGCCCCGCCGCGAGTTGTGGGCGCTCCCGCCGCGGGGCCTTTGCGCGGCCCCACCGCCGTGAGGGGCGCGGGGCTCCGCGGGGCTCCGCGGGGCTGGGGGTGTCCGCGCCGAGGCGGGGTGCGGTGGGTGTGGGGTGGCGGCCGCGGCTTCCTGCTGGTGGCGGGGGAGGGGAGGGAAGCGTGGGGCAAGGCGGTGACTGCTGCGAGCAAATGGTGGCTGCCTTCCGCGGGAGAGAGAAGCGAGGCTGCCGCGGGGGTGTCCGTGAGCGGCGGGTGGCTCCGGTGCTGGCTTCCTCCCCGGATTGCTGCTGGGTTGCAGATTAATCCATATTCGTGCTGACAGAAGGGGCTTTTGGCGGCCGTGATGCGGGAGGGGTGCACTGAGGGGTGCGTCCCTTCCACTGCTCGCCCAGGAGCTGCCCCGTGCGTCCGGTGATCTTCGTATCACTAGAAATACCGGAGTAATCAAAGGGTATTAAAAAAAGATACCATGCCTTTAATGATATGAGAAATTTAATACTGATCTGAAATATATTTTGTGAAAGTAGCAAACTTATTTCTTATTCCTGCTTACAGCTTGACTTTTGACATCTGATTCTTGCAGTAAAACCAAGTGAAATGTGCCAGACTCTAGGCAGATCATAAATACTTGTGAGCAGGAACTGTTTTTCTGCATGTATGCATCTAGTTCTGTAAGGTTCCTACCTAAAGGAGACTGATAAAGCATGTGGAATACAAGTAATTTGCAGTATACTTGTCTGTAAAGAACTGTTACTCCTACAGCTTTTGAATATGGTGTTACTTGTAAGTAAAACCACTTGAGGATGCTTTTTAGAATCGTTAACTCTTAACTTTAGCTGTTGGATTTCAGTGTGAGGAATACTGGAATTGTGGAGAAAGAGTCTGTGTGTTTGCTACTTTTGAATAGTCTCCATAATGCTATTCCAATCAACTTGGAGGCATTTGTTCTCTTACTGGATGTCAGAGCTCAGGGGGACATCATAGGCCAGCTGGAAAACAAGACTTCTCTTATGCAGAGGCTTTTTTCTTCCCTTAGGAGAAACAAAAATCACAGTTCCAATTTCCTTAGGAGAAACAAAAAAAAAAGTGTAGGCTGAGCATAATTGGTATCACAGCAAACTTCTCTAGATGGCAAAGTGAAGTGTAGCTAAATGGTCTTGCCACTGTCTTAATTTCATGTTGTGGGCTCATCTGCAGTTTATTTGTCTGGATTTCTTTTTGTTGCTATTCTTTTTAAGATGTAGAAATCCTGAAAAGTTGGCTAAGTATGGTTGAGAGAGAAATTTACTCTGTGTGACAAATTTGTTTTGACTTGCTGTGTAAGATTTTGAGCAATATGAACATGAAAGTGGTATCCTGACAAATGAAGACTGTTCATAGTAATATAGAATCATAGAATAGTTAGGGCTGGAAAGGATCTTAAGATCATCTAGTTCCAGGGGCGGTTCTTTGATGCTAGGTGGGATAACCATGGGCTGTTCTTTTGGTTATACTGATTTTGAACCCAACACATTGGCTTTTCTATTATATATTTTTTTAATTCGGCTGATCTATGTTGTCCATGACAATGCTGTAAATAAAGGCAATGCATCATGTTTGGGTGGGGAGAAAAGTTCAGTCTACTTCCTTCACAGGATTTGAGAACTCAGCACAGAAAAACTGTATAATATTCAGTAATTCATTCAATAATGCAGTTCTTTTGGTCATTTGCTTTGTAAACCATCCCACTTTGTAATGTGTTTATTGTTCTTTGTCTTGGAAGTGAAAGTGGTGTAATTCTACCTGAGTTCTGTACATAGAGTCATAGAATTGTAGAATCGTTAGGGTTGGCAAGGACCTTAAGATCATCCAGTTCCAACCCCCCTGCCACAAGCAGGGACACCTCACACTAAACCATGCCACCCAGGGCTTCGTTCAACCTGACCTTGAACACAGCCAGGGATAGAGCACTCACAGCTTCCTTGGGCAACCCATTCCAGTGCCTCAAAACCCTCATAGTAAATAATTTCTTCCTTATATCCAGTCTAAACCTCCCCTGTTTAAGCTTTAACCCATTACCACTTGTTCTGTCACTACAGTCTGTAACAAAGATACAGTAGTTTGTTTTCCTTCTTCCTTAGTTAGAAAAAAGTATTTTTTTGGGTTCCATTCAGGTAATGCTAATTTTTGGTAGCTTTGTATCATTCTCCATTCAGGTTTTTTTTTAATATATATATATATTTTTAAATATTTAACTATTTGTGTTTCCCTGTGTTGCTGCTGCTTCAAAACTTCAAGAGTAACACGTCTTCTAGGAAATGTGCAATGTTTGCCTTAGATAAGGCTAAGGCTTTATGTTTCTGTGAAACAATGTGAGTTAAAGATTTGCTTATGTGATACGAAACTTAGGTATTGTTTTATGTACCCTCCCCAAAGGTCTGCTGGGAGCAAAGTAAACAAAGCTGTAGAAGTACCTGTGTGATTATTAGTTTTTTAAGTTCGTGAGTGGGCTGATTCTCGTAAGTAACTCATGTTTGTCCTTAGACCTTTGTTGTCTAGTACCTGTTTAGACAACTAATTTAACTAGCAAAACCTGGCATATGTGCTAGTTGTGCTATCCTATTTTGCCCTTGTTTTTTTTCCCTCTGTGAGGCTTGTTTGATGGCAAGTAAATGGCAACTGTTGCTTCTTGATGAGACAGAGCAGTAGGAATGTGCAGGACAGATGAAGAGCACTCCACTTGAATAACTGCAGGAGTTGCTGTTGATTGACACTTGAGAAAAAGCATTGGTTTATTTTTAGCAGCTTTTGTTTTCACTCTATAAAGGCAGCTGTTAAGTGGTATGAAATCTCCAGTGATGTCATGTAGGGGAAGTTAGGGGAAGTTCTGTGTTTTGGAGGAGTAGTTACTGGATGCTACAGGATTTGTCATATTTCATGCTCTTTTGTAGGCATTTTCTAATTGGAGAAATACTGTAAGAACAAGAGCAGTCCCTGCTTGGAATTCTGCTTAATTGGAGGCCTTATTCGCTAGAGCAATGCAGTGTTTGTATAAGATGTGGAACACTTGAGGTCCCTCCCATGCAGTATGTTGCATGTGGTGACCTGAAATTTAGTAACTTGTGTTAACTTTTAAAGTTTAAAAAATGTAATAGTGTTGCAGGTACTGACCAGCATATTTGGGAGAGGGTGTGTCACAGTGAGTAAAACAGCTTGTCTGGCAGAGCCGGATGTAATTAAACCTGCTCTAGTAAAGATATGGAACCTTGTATCTCAGGATGGTCCTAGAGAAACTTCAGCTACCGTTTTAATGTTTTGAGTGAAAACTTGTAGTGCTGTGCATCATGTCTGCTAGGGAGGTAGTTCATGTGGATCAAAGAAAGAAATGATGTAATCAAAGTTTTTTATGAAGGCTGCCACCCGTTTGCAGATACTGGCATTTCTGGGATTAAATCAGAAGTACTTCAGCTGGCCTCCATTACCATGGCTGTAAATGAGAACTGAATTCTCACAATTAGTTTTCAGTTGCAGGAAAGCTCTCAACTGTCTGTGCAGCTCTGATGCCTTTAGAGTGAAAGAAATGCTGGTGTGGGTCATCCAATGGCATTTTCAGTGCATGTCACATACCATGGCTCCAGGTGGCTCTAACGCAGTGGGGAAACTTCATAAAGCTTGTTAGTGTTAGTGTCAGTGTCAGGCCAGGAAAGAGATGACATGTTTTGTTTTCAGGAATTAATACATGTGTGGTTATGTAAATACATTGATTCCTGGATAGGACCCAGAAGCAATAGGGGGCTCAGTGCTGCCTTTTGTAAGTCTTTCACTTATTGTTAAGTGGTTAAAATGCTGGATTTCTGTAATCCATATTTTTAATTACAGTCAAATGTTACTGGTTTCATTTATGTAATAGTGGGTGGACAGAGCTATGATTAAGTAATTGTTAGAAATCTTGTTATGACTAATTCTGGTTTGGTGTTATTTTTGTTTCTTAGTCTCAGCCTTTATGTACAAGGATTTATATTTTGCCAAACAGTTTGGCTTCTGTATTAAAGCAACTCTCTCTAAGGAGAAGTCTCAAAAGGTGGTGAAGTATCTACAGGAGGTACTTTATAAATAAAGGTAGGCAGTAGTGTTTATTTTTAAGACTGTTGACCATAATGATATGATTTGTAGGGCAGGGAGCCAAAAGGCGAGGAAAGCAGGAAACCTGCTGCATGGAGCAAGTCTGAAACAGGGTTGAACGTGTTTTTTCTTGTTTAAATGGCTCGGGCTGATTGGTGCTGCAGAAACACACTGTAGCCACTTCTAAGCTTGGAATGAAGTCTCTTGCCACCTCCTTCCTGTGGTGTTTTGATTAGCCAGAGCAGACTCACCAGTTTCAATGCAAGATGAGCAAAGGAGCCAGGGTGCAGAGAAAATGATCCACTGCTGAAAATGCAGAGTTTGACATTAATTTGTTGTAAGCTGAAATGATCTGTAATGAGCCTGCTGGAAAATGGAGCATCAGACCAAACACATTCTAAAAGTATGAGAACACGTAGCCTTTGTACCTCCAGAAATTCTCAAAAGTAGCTAGCTTTTGCTCCTCTTAGTATTTTGAAGGGTTTCATGTTTGTCCTTTGTAAGCTGGACCAGCAAATCCTGCTTTATAGTGTTGTGAGTGCAATTCAGTAATATATTCAAACTGATCTAACTGATAGCTCAGGGAGCTTTCCTGAAGTTCTTGTCCTGGCTTGTCACAGATTCAGTGAATGCCAGCGCAAGAGATAAGATGGGATCCCTTCTTCTGACGGCTGTTAAATGAGCTGCGTTGTCATACTACTACCTGGTGCTTTCCCACAGAAGTTTTTGAAGAATAAATAAATACCTTTTCTACTCCTGAGCACAAGTACATCTGTGGAGTAATAGGGGAAGTTGGAGACCATTCCCCAAATCCTCAATTATGTTACAATATTAAAGAAATTTTAGGGTAAAATGTAGCTGCTAATTCTGGGATGGAATGTGGTAAACATGCACCAAATCTACTCTACGACAGTTCCCCAGGCACTCCTGTGACCTTAGCTTATGCCAAGATAAAAGGAGAGTGAACTCACCATGGTGAGTCTCTGTTCTACTCCTCGCAGGTGTGGGGACGTGAAGAGGCCATGTACTGATAAACCATCTAGCAACTGACAAACAGGGATTGTAAAGTGAGAATGTCACACCAGAATAGGTATGACTAGAGCCACTCAGGCTCCATAGGTACGTACTCAGGCACCACAGGTGTTTAGTTAAAGCTCCATAGGCATATATTTAAACTCAAAATCATATTTTGTTAAAATTCCACAGTTGTTTAGTTAAGAAATTGAAACTTTTATTACTGTGAAAGAGCCTGAACAGATGCAAGGGCCTCTTAAAGTGTCAGGAGACCTGAGAAATGGCAGTGATTTATGATGAGAACTGGTAATTAGGGTAGGCAGACTGAGAAAAGCCAGACTGATGGAAGACAGAATTGAGGAAAATAAGACTGAGGAAAAACGAGACTAAGAAACCTGTAATCAAGAAAGACTTTCCTTGAGATCTGCTATATTCTGACAACACCTGGGCAATTGTCAAAATATGTTACTCATAAGTGAGAAAAACATTATTGGGTATCCTATGGTGAACTATCTTCATTGTAATCTTATTTTAATACTAAAAATCACACCCACAGGTCAAAAGACCCCTGCCTGGGTTAGGAGACCCTGCATAAACATGTGTAGTTAAGCATTTAATTATGTGATCCTTATACAAGTTAGTTGATCAGTTGGTAAAAGATGGGAGTGTTATGGGGAGTTGTTATTCCAACTAGATCCTATAAATCTGTGAAATTGGAGGGGAGGAGTGAGAGGGAAGACTCCATCATCACTGGTGGGATCATTGACAGGCTGAATGTGTCTTTTCTTCCCTATAGGATCACCTGTTGGTTGGTCTGTGCTCATTTCGTAATCAATTTTTAGCTGGCTTCATATATTGTTTTCACACTTGTTCTCACAGTATTTTATATTGTCACTCGTAATCTTCAAACCTTAAAGCTATCGCAAAATTATATAATAAAAATTCTCAGTTAAGATCTATTTTGTGTGAGTTTCTCGAGACTTAAATTGACTTACAGTTGGCCTAAAAACTTAGAAAATGTTAACTTGGTGAGTGAACCTGCTTCTGCATACCCTGAATAGGACAGTCGAATCCCCCTTTGACACAGTGTGATGTCCTGGGGAGTGCCTTCAGAGGGCTCTGATGGGCCTCAGGGGTCTCTTTCCTGGGGTGGTAACAAACCTGTCACACTTACAGGTAAAGGGGTGAAATCTTCCCCTTTATGGGGAAGAGCGTGTGTGTGTAAACTGCTTACTGGGGTAAAGACTCACTTAAAGTGACAACATCCCAAGCCTGTTATTACAGGAAAATGTTCAGAGGTTGTACATACCAAGAACAGAATTAAATGCCTCCTTTTTGTTGTTGTTACAGCTTGGTAAAAGACAATGCATGCTGAAAGGACAAAACAATAAACTGTGCAAGGAACTGGCATCTTCCTTCCATAGAAGCAGGTGTGAAAAGTAGTATGGAAGCTGCAGGGTATGATCAGAGAGTTGCAGCAGATGGCATGTTGTGCTGGCTGTCAGCTCAGAAGCATAAAATGAAAACTAAAAAATACACAGGTAGGATAAAATCCTAGATAATTTGCATACTGAAGCAACTCTCATAACTCAGGCATTTAAGGTAATGTTGTCAAGTGCTGCTAATAACCTCTTGGGCTAATGCAGTATGGAACTGCATAAAGTTCAGTGGAGAGAGTTGTTGCAGATTGAGCTGCAACATGCACAGTAATACGCTTATGGTTGTGACAAAGCTCAGATTTCCTTAACCTGCCTTAAATTGTTAGTCGCTATGACTGGCTGGCTGGCTAATAATGCTGAGTGTTACATCCTTTTAAATAAAATTTTGATATTTAAAGGGGCAGTCCCCATGCTTCCAAAGCAAGAGAAGAAATGCAGTGATTTAAGTGGAAGATACACAGTAAAATTCAGATATGACTGCCTTGGAGCATTTGCAGCTGGAGAGCCAGCAAGCCCTTGACAAAAAGTTTGTAAGTTGGTTATTTTTTTTTCTTCTGCAGAAGCTAAAGGATAATAGGATAATTTTAGCGAGAGCATTTGGTATTTGGTTCTTGAGTTGGGTTTCTTTGGGTGTTTTGTTCTTTTTGTTTGGTGTTTTTTATATTAACTGTAGTTCTAGACTGAGTTCCTTCAGCTTATGAAATACAGTTCAGGAGGCTCATGAGTCAAGCCTAACACTAATGGCAAGATTGTATGTGCAAGTACAGTCAGGTTTCAAAGTTAACTGGCTTTGAGCAAATTGTTGTAGTGATAAACCATCTGCAAGACAAGGCAGTTTTCCTTGCATGGGAGCTCGAAGGGAGTGATGGGAAGGCTGCAAGCCTGGCTGGCATTAGCGCTTTTGAGGAGCTAGCTGCACACATGTGTCTGGAATCTCTCATGTTAGAGGATTGTGCCTTCCAAGTGAGAAGGCAGCATTGGAGCCAATCTGCAGCATCAGAAACACTCTTTGCAGTCTATTTAAAAAAAATATGGTTCAATTTCAAGTTTTCCAATCATTTAATTGAAACTGCAACAAAAACTCAGTGGTGTCATTAATCTAATGTTTGACTCTAGATAAGATGTAGAGAGGAGGGTGGAGAAGGAAGGAGCTAGCTGCCAGAGTTTTGAAAGAAACCTTGAACAGAACCTTGCCCTAACCCCATTTGAGGCTGTTCAGAATTAGAGCAGTTGGGAAAGGTTCAGTATTCCAAGTTCTCCAATATTGGAATGTATCTATAAATCAGTTTATGAAATGTTTGAATAGTTGATAAATGGATGTGGGGAGTCATTCAGTTACTCGGAAGTAATGATGTGTTGAGGAACTCTACTTTTCAAACTTTTTCGGACTTAATGTGAAAGCATACCATTTCCTGGGAAAAATAACGGGTTTGGAATTCTGTAAAAGGTATCTGGAAATACTTCTCAGGTTCGTTTTCAATTTCAGGGGTTTGGAATAAGGTGGTCTTGATGCATATTCATTCATGTGTCTAGCAGATGTTGGTAGTCTTAGTACTTGTGGAATTTTTTTGCCTAAAGATTGAAAAAAATGGTAATTTACTATTTCACAAAGTGGCTTTTATATGAGGTGTGTTTTCACTACTGGTAATCTTAATGCTGCAGTTTACTGACTGTTCTGTACAAAATTGACTGCTACAGTTGTTCCTTAGCTGATTGAATGTAATTAGTCTTTTTCCTTAAAAGGAATATTATTTCTCATTATTCAAGATGAATTTGTTTTACATGTGAACTTTCTCTTTTTACAGTGCTGTAGGTAAAACATGCCTACTCATCAGTTACACAACCAATGCATTTCCTGGAGAATATATACCCACTGTGTAAGTACTAACAAAATCCTAAGAACTCATTTATGTCACATTCGCTGTGCTTACTGCCAGCCCAGACTCCTTATTTGAATTGTTTGAATTGGCTGCAAACACCCCTCAGTTTCATCTTAAATGTTTAACTGAGTATCTAGGTGTGTGCTGGAAGGAGCAGCACTTTGAGGTTTTACTGCTCAGCACAGTCATACCAGGGCTGCTTCATGTCCTGTCAGTATTGCCTCCATCTGCCTGTTAGCCCTAGCTTATTAGGGACTAACATTTTATTAGATGCTGTTCTCTTTTAAACTAACATATTATTTCTGTCTTTAGTATCATCCATAATAAGTAGTCTCAAAGCTGTGCAACTTGTAAAACGTTGTATCATAGCCAGAAGTAGTTGGTTTACATGACTAATTTTTTTCCATTTGTTCCTTCTACTTTCTGTGCTACTGCCAATCTTGTGCTGAGCCAGCCACAGTTCTATAGAGTTCCACAGACAAGACTGTGGGGACTCATTTATTTTGGTGCTTCCCCTTTTCTTGCAAGTAATTATTTGTCAGTATCAGTATTAGTGGAGTTCTGTTTTTGAGGGCCTGTGTGGAGGAGGTGTCTTACACACAAACAGCTTCTTTGCCCTTTTCTGGCTATGTTGTTCTCTGTGAGTATGGATGAGTTTTTCAGACAACAAAATACATTCTAATGAGATTTACAGATGATTTTTGTTACCATTCCAAGGAAGTGTTGTCTTGAGTACTTCCATTTCCTTTTTTTTTTCTTTTTTTTTTTTTGTCAGATTAATTCAGATTTTTGCATTACAGGATGCTTGTGTTCCCAGTGAGCTTAGTTTAGCCTCAACAAGTCATTAAGACCTTTGTGCTCACAGTGGTAATGAGATAAAAACGGTGCCTCTACTGGCCCCTGGTTATTAACTTTGATATTTCATTGGAGGGGGTTTTGGTTAGCAGCATTACCAAGTGTTTTGTTGTGCTTTTTCTTTTCTTACCTACTGTTGTTAGGAAGGATTCCTTGGTTGTTGCACATCTATTACAAAATGAGACATTAACTTGCTGACTGTCTCACAAAGACTGGAAGGTACTTGCTGAGTATACCATCTGCTTTCCTATACTTACTGAGAGATTAACACGTCCTTTGGAAGAGCAATGAAAAAGATGACTTCTGTTCAGACTGGACCAAGTCTGTTCCACACATCTTTTTATTCCATTACTCAGTACCAGGCTCAGTATTTAAAGAACAGTTTTACTGTTTCTGGGTAGCAGAAGGATGCAATAAAAATGTTCCCTTTCCTAGTGCTCCCAATTAGGACTCTGTAGGGAAAAAGTGCTTGGTGCCCTGTGTACTGCAAGCAAACGCAGCTAACTCTTCCTTTATTTTTTAGTTTTGACAACTACTCTGCTAATGTAATGGTCGATGGAAAACCAGTGAATCTAGGTTTGTGGGATACAGCTGGTCAAGAGGACTATGACAGACTACGTCCACTCTCCTATCCGCAAACAGTAAGAACTACAGTGTGAAACTAGAAACAATCTCTACAGCTTTGTCTAACCTAAAGGTTTTCTGGTTTTGAACATTAGGGAAAAATTATCAGTTCTGGAAATGTATTTTTTTAGTAACAGTGACTTGCTGCAAGCTATGTTCAATTTTTGTACAGTTGTCCAAATGTTAACATTTGCATGCTTGTGTATTTGCGTGCACCAATACTTGTTGGCTTTTGTGTAGTTGCAGCCTCAGACTCGGCTAGAAGACTTGATTTAAAACAGGAAAAAACCCCAAAAAATCCCCAAACCAAACCCCAAAACCCCTCAGTGAATAGTCTTATCAGTTAGTCCATTGATTTTAAGGTTAGCATGCCTGCCAAAAGCAGGGTTTGTTTTTGGTTTTAGGCACATGTTTGGCTGCAACCTGACACTGTCACTGCTAAGCACTTGATATTGTTAGTCTGTGAAGATGTTCTAAATGTGAGAGGCAGAATGAATGAAGATATTATTGGGACTGACAGCGGCTGCATCGGGGCTTTCAGATGTACTTAAGACCATGGCTATTTTATTACTTACTGTAGCTTGTGCTATAACATGAATACAAATGTGCTTCTGTCTTCCATGCTTGCAACTGGTTAAGTCCTGTCTGCATGCTGCATCCTTTCGTGTATAAGGAAAATGCTGAAGTAAACTGCTCTTTGCTTTTCAGTGCAACTCCAGCTACAGTTAATGTGTGCAGAAGCTGGTTTTCTAGTCTCTTTAGAGCAGTTACTTCTATATGGTGGAGCTGTGCTATAAGAAAGATGGTAGTTTTCAGGGGGTTTGGCATTAATTGTTGTTGCTGCTAACTGTCGAATATATATTCAATGCTAATAGTGTAAAAAAGCAGAGTTGTTCCAATTACTCTACAGAATAACTGAATAACTGCTCTCTTGAATAATGTGACTCTTATTTAAGAAACTCTGGTGCTTTTTTGGTTTGGGATTATTTATCCTTTTTTTTTAAAGGAAACTGTCTTAATTCACAATTTTCCTTAACTTACTGATCACTAACTCTCACAATTAGGCTTTCCCCTCCATTACAATACCCAGGATAGATGTGAACTTGCCAGTTGTAGGCAGCTCTAGTAAAAATGCCAAAAATACCTGCCTTTCCTAGGAAGTGAGACAATGGAAAGCTGTTTTTCTCTAATACCTAGATCTAAAATACGTGTACAATACATCTCAGCATAGAGAAAGTTATGATGACAGATCACAAAACAGTGTGAGAAAGCAGTTGTTCCTGCTGTATGACAACGAGACAGAATGCATGTGCCTGTCTTCAGCCTTCTAAAATAACAGTGGCTTTCTGATACACTGCAGAAGAATTCCATGTCAATCTAAGCATACTTTTGGGGCAAAAAAAAAAACCTGTGCAAGCATGGGTAACTGTTAAGTAAAGGTCTGAAGTACTTCCAGTTATTTGGATCGTTGCTTACAGCAGAAAATGAAACAGGGTGGTAAGTCTTGGAACTCCTTATGAAGCAGCCTTCAGATGTTCACCTTGTGCAACATGCAAGAATCATCATCCCTTAAGGGACAGAACCCCCAAAATACTAACAAAAAGTACAGGGGAGCAGAGCAGTAGAGCTGATGAAGCCTGACTTTTTTTTAAGATTTGGATTCAGCCTCCTTCTTCCTTCAGTGTGCTACTTAAAACCCACCCCTCACATTTTGGTGGCCCTCCATTTCCCTGTATCTGCACTTGAGCGATGTTCTGGGTGAGCTGAAAGCAGGTTTTGCTGAGGACTTGGCCAGTGTGTGTATCTCCATTAGCCTCCTGGCAGTCCAGCAGCTGTCGACTTCACAGTAAGGACTTTGCTGTAGTGGAGGCATTAATTTGGGTCTTCTCCCTTAATTTTTTTTTTTTTCCCTTCCTTAAAATATTCAGGAGTTTAATACCTTCTCCTGACTGTATTTGAAATCTACCGCTATTTCAAAATATTTGGGTAAGGAAGTTGGGACAGAAAAGGTGGCTTCCTTGGGAGACCAAGCCTAAAAGCAGATTAAGTTAGGAGGATGTTTTTTGTGAGAGGTTTCCTCTTGTGAGTGTCCTCTCACAATGAAGACAGACATTTACAGGTTTGTGGGGAAGTCTGGTGGCCTGTTCTGGATGGAGGCAGTTGGATGTGCTGAATCACAGGGCAGTGTCTCCCTTGAGAAGAAAAGCCATTTTGTGAGTATCTGTGAGCACAAATTGCTGACTGAGAGCATTTCCCTTTAAATCCATTTTAGGAGTAACTTTATCTCCTACTGTTATTAGGTTGGAGGAACCAATGGTAAGAATCTATCTTCCAGTCTGACAGATCAACCTATTGCCGTATGTAAAACTTTAAATAAACTTCAGTTCCAAGTTCTGTCATCTTGTCTTGCTTATGATAGTGATAAATTGGCCCCTATTTTTTAAACAACTACTTTTCTTGGAACTATTGCATTGCTGCAACTGAGAACTCCATTACCAAATCTCTCTATATGAGTTGCTAAGACCAAACCTTTACTTGGAAATAAATAGCTTTTCTTCCTGCTTAAGATGGATAGTGTGCAAGACAGAAGAGATCATGACTACACTGAAACTAGTAAAAGAGGGTCTGCATAATGTGCAGAACTTCAGTCACCACAAACCTGCAGATTGGAAAACAGAAGTAGTGGCCATAGTATCACGTTATTTGATGTTGTTTCTTTCTTCTTCTGGGACACTGCTACGGAAACTTGTTGGGGTGATGCATGAACAACCGGGTTGCAAGTGCTTGGCAGTGCAGATGTCAGCTGCTGACCTAACAAAATGCCTTGAAATGCAGCACAATCAACTAACATTTCTGAAATGCCTGATTCTGTAACACATTTGGTACCGGGATAAGTATGGATGCAGAGGTAGGTTGGGGAAAGTTGGGCTTGAGAGATACTGATTGAATTTGGGGTCATTCAGCAAGATTACAGTCTTCATCAGCTTAGAGAAAATGAATTTTGCGGTTATTCTGAATGCTTCCCGACAACAGTGTATATGAAGCTCGTTGGTTTTTGAAGGTGTTTGGTATAAATGTGCTCTGTAATGTTTTTACCAGGTCTTATGATCTTTCACCTTCAGTTGAAAAGTGAGATGTGCAAGATCCCTAACTTCTGAACCCACTTCGGAAGTTTTCAGTGCTCTTAATCCTAATCTTGTTACAGAGAAATTCTAAGATCTTTTTATATTGGCAGTCAGTAGAAGTGACAGTTGTACAAGATTCTTCTGATTTGGACACAGAAATAATAACTGTAAAAGTTGTTGTATGACTGTTATTCCATACTGTATACTTTGCCCTTGCAATCAAAGTCTTTAGAGCAGTGTATTAATAGTATATTAATACTTAAAAAGAGGGTGTCAAGGGTTAACCCACTTAGAGGCATGCAGAGAGTATCCAACCCCAGGTTAGGAGGCAGTCTTGACTCTTCCTGTGTTTGTGTGGGTTTGGGTTTTTTTTCTGAATGTCAGTGAAGGAGAAGGGACATTTATGGGGGAAAAGAAGCTTGCAGTGTGATGCTGCTAGAGTTGTAGTTGCTGGCTCCTGCAATAGCTTATTGTAAACCTGACTACAGTGTATTTGTTGTTGGTTTTCCCCCTCTTTGTGTCTGCTTGTAGCTGCCTGGGAATGGATTTCCCACTGGGACAGCTGCCTCCAACTGTTACATGCAAGTGTACTATTGACCTTGCGTTTTGCAAGTGTGGTGCAGCTGACAGGGTGGTACAGGTGTAGCTGGTATTGGCCTCTTCATGAGCTTTTACAATAGTTGCTCCGATGTGCTAACCTCTATCAACTTGTTTTGTAGGATGTCTTCTTAATCTGCTTTTCCCTTGTGAGTCCTGCTTCCTTTGAAAATGTCCGTGCTAAGGTGAGTACAAGCTGGTATCATTTTATTTCTTAAGTGTTCAGCATACTGCTCACTTTGCAGTAGTGGCTGGAAAATAGGAAGTGATTTATTTTTGGCAGGCAAAGTTTGTGAACTACAGTCTGAAAAGTCAGAAATCCATTTGCCCAAGTCAGCCACGATAGTTCAGGGCACATGAAATGCTACGAATTTGTTCTCTGATACAGTGATAGAATAATAGTAGTTTAAGAGTGTTCAGCTGATGAGGTGCCGAGATCACAAACAGGAACTTCCCTTTTAAGGCAGTTTACAGAAAAATACTAAAAACCAAATGCATATAATAATGAGCTTGATACCACTTGTGTGCTGCTGCTCTTGCAGTCCGTTCACGTCTGTGGACAATTCAGCTGTATGGCATTGGGGAAACCTCACAAAGGTCTCTGTGGGTGAGGGAAGTGCAGATCAGGGCTCTCTTGGTGTGTGGAGAAAATTCAGCCCTTGGTAGGGTGAGCTTTTAAAGTGTATGGAAATACCCACTGGCTTCATTAGAAGTGTTTTGCAGTTGTTTGCTCTTCTCTGATACTGCTTTGATGAGGTGTCACATTCTCTCTTTCCTCTTTGACTCTGGAAAGTGTCATGAAGGGCTGGAAGCCCTTGTGGGAATCTACCCCCCTAACCCACACTGTTTCTTTGCAGTGGTATCCTGAGGTGCGGCACCATTGTCCCAACACTCCCATCATTTTAGTGGGCACCAAACTTGATCTCCGGGATGATAAAGACACTATTGAAAAACTGAAGGAGAAGAAGCTGACTCCCATCACCTACCCACAGGGCCTTGCAATGGCAAAAGAGATCGGTAGGATGGCAGCGGGGTTAATGTTGAGCTGCACTTGGTTTGTGTTAGATGTACCTCAAAAATAAGTGCCTGGCTTTTGTTGCAGTTAGCTTGCAGCAGTGCTGCTCTGACTGGGAGAGCTGCTTTGTAACAGCCTTTCTGCTTCCACAGGTGCAGTGAAATACCTCGAATGCTCAGCACTTACACAGCGAGGCCTCAAGACAGTGTTTGATGAAGCCATCCGAGCAGTTCTGTGCCCTCCTCCTGTAAAGAAGAGGAAGAGAAAATGTCTGCTGCTGTAAACATTACCCTCCCCCCCCCACTCCAAACCCTGTGCTTTGCTCAGAACAATGGAGCATTCACACTCAATGCCAAGTTTTTCTGTTATAAATTAGTTCTTTTCCACAAATTCTTGAACCAATCAACAATTTCAGAGTTTCCTTTTGTTTCAAGAATGACAGTTACCTTCTAAAAGCAAACTTCTGAAAAGACAAACGTATGTAAAGCCTTATTTTTAAAATCCTATTCTTGCTCAATTAAGTGTTGCCAAACTATCTGCTGAACTAAGTTGCGTTGTTGTGCTACGAACACTAAGCACTAAACTGTTTTTTAAAGATTCTTGAAGATGACTCTAATTTCTGGTAGGAAACGCAAAAAAAACCACTTTCTAGTTTTTCACAGTAAGTAGCAGTACCGGGTCATTAGTGAAACACTGCACTCGAATGTGGCTATTACTAAATGGTTCCTCGACCCACAGTCATTGTGCAGCGTTCTAGATCAGACCCAAGTTGCTGGCAATGACTGACACCCTTGAGTCACAGTGTAAAATGCTTTATCGTGGGTAAGGGCTTGGTTGCAATCTAGTTCTTGCTGCTGTGATCTAAAGAATAACCATTTGTACTGAAGTGTATTTAGTCCTTTTGACAGCTTTGTGTTGTGTTGGATAAAGTAAACGGTGGGTTGGATCAAATGATAGTGCCAGACAGTATTTCGATGCCGTACAGCTGACTTACACTACACTGCCAGGTAGTTGAAACTGAACTGACTCTTAGTGCAGGTTAACACCGGGGCCTGCTGTCCCAGAAGTGCAGCAGTGGAAGAGAGGTTGGTGTTCACAGGTAAATTCCATTGAATTTCAAGTAGGGCATTTGTTTAGGTACAACTCCAAACCAGTCATTCCCACAACTGTTGTGTAGTAAATGCTTTTCTTGTAGGATCTCTTCTTACTGAGCAATATAACTTGTATTTTAAAACCTTTCTGATGATACACATTTGCTTTTTTTTTTTTCTTTGTAGAGTAGAATGTTGAAGAATATCCTCCTTATTTTCCTGTTATTTCTGACCCAGTAAGTTATATGCTTTCTGAGGAGCTTTTACTCTATTAACTAGGTGTAAAAATCATGTGAAGCAGCTTTACACATTTTAGTAATTTTTGTATTTTAAACCTCTATAAACTACAAACTTTCTCACCTGTCCCTCTTTGCAAGCTCTCCCCCCCACTGTAATGTTACTAATGCAGACAAGTGTTCTTTATGTCACTACATGTACGTGTGCAGCATAGGCTGAGTAATGGTAACCTGGGTCTGTGAGGTTCTGTAAACTAGTGCTCATGTTCTGTACATTCTAAGCAGGCAGGAATACGATGTTGAACTACACCCTTTCAACCACTAAAGCAAAATTTACAAGTAAAAGTTGCAAAATTGTGAAGTTTTTACATTGATCTTTTGCTAATGCAATTAGCAGTATGTTTTGCATGTATGACTTAATAAATCCTTGAATCACATGTGTGGTAATGTTTGAGTTTCTCACCAAGTGTTCTCGTTCTTGCAGCACTCTGTTTCAGGGCTGTTTCTCTGCTGGCACCAGCAGGCTGGGGCAGTGCTCCACAGTGGTGCTGTGAGGGGTGCCCTCGTGTGGAGAACCAGAATTAAACACAGCAGTCGGCACCGTTTCTTTGGAGGCCATGCATTATCAGTCGAGGTGTTAGTGATGCCTGCATCTGCTTGTGCAGTGTTTTAAAGCTGCTGCCACCCAGCGGAAAAAACACCCATTTCACCATGTTGTGTACAAAGAACAGTGCTTTTCCTCCAAAACTGTGACTTGCTTTTAATGATGGCTGTGTTTGTATTTAAAAGCCTCTCATTTTAGCCTTTTAAAGTTACAGCTGTGCTGTTGCATGTCAGGCAGGAGCCTGTTGTGCTCCTGCTCACTCCAGTGGCACTGGGGGTGACTGCAGTACCCTGCTTGAGGAAGAATGATGTGCTTGGCCTTCACTAGTGGTGGTGCCTTACCTTCCTGCACAGCCTCTAGCTCTCTGGACAGCTCTAAACTAGTAACTTCCATTTCACAGCAGCATACCTGAATGTAGTAAGACAAGTTTTTAGAGTGCATTTTATTTAGTCTCCATATCAAGTATCACAGCAAGAACAGCCACACAGTTTTCTCAAACACATCATATTAATTTTATTTTTTTCTTTTAAATAAGAACTACTGCAGAGCCTTAAAAAAAGGGTTAAAATGGCTGCACGCTTAGAAACAAGGAATCCACTTAAAATTAGTATAACTGGTTATATACTTTTGGCAGAATTGGGATCAGTGCTCTCAGTAGTCAGAGCTAGTGACCAAGATGATGCCACTAGCTAAAATGAATAAAGGGTTGGGTATTTTAAATCTTCTCATTAAGTAGTTCTAAAAGGGGTTAGTTTAAAATCAATAAAAGTAGTTATGTGGCTCAACAAACAACAGATAATATTGCACACGTATGTCCAAGCAGCATTTAACCATGACCCCCCCCCCCCGCCCCTGGGTGCTACCACAATCAGTAAGAAAAATAGTGCAATCAATGAGAACCACCCAGCGGGGCTGCCTGTCTCACCACAACCTGTGCACCCACACCTGCCCACTTACCCCCCGCCAGCCCCTGCGCTGGGGCAGCTGCTCCTGCCCCATGGGACTGCTGTCACTGAGCTCCCTCCAGGCTCCGCACAGGCTGGTCTTGGGCAGTGGCAGGATGTGACTGAAGCAGAACTGGATTTTTTACCATTTTTAAGGTGTGGCAGGGCTCTGCACTCACCCGCAGGCTGAGCTGTCCGCACACACACGCTTGCTCTGGTTGAGGACTCAGCTGGCACCTTGGCTCTCGTGCTCCAGCATCCACAGGCTCAGCTGGGATGTGTCAGACCATCACGGTTGGTAAAAGCTCAACCTTCAGCGCAAGTGCCGACTGCTTTAACCAGCCTCCTGCCATGCAAGGTTGCTGCACAGCCAAGGGCATGAAGACCCTTGTTTATTTTATGCAATGTGAGAAAAAAGTTCTGAAATCCACACGGGTATGAAAGTGGAATGGTCCCGGAATACCTGAAGCCTGCAGTGAAAACCCCCTCACCTTAGTGAACTGTGGCTACACCACATTGGTGTTACATTCTCGTGTCTGACAAGAAATACATGATCTGTGTTCCTGAGACAAACTGTTCAGTGCTTTGAGCACAACATCCGGCATGTGGTCTGTTATCATCTTGGGACTTATTAAAATGCTGCTGAAGACTGCTTCGTTTGACCATCTCGCCGTGTATTTAATATCTGAAGAGCACCACCTAAAACAAAACACACCACAAATAAAACAGCTCAGCCTGTTGGATCTGGTGCCAGTGCCAGGCCTGGAAGTGACGACCTCAAGGCTTCTGCCCTTGCTCAGGGAGGAACCAGAATCTTTTCCTAAAGAGGCACCATTCAGCCCTCCAGCACCCAGCTGGAAACGCTGCCATTACCTGTCCTGAGGGCAGAACACCACCCAAGTACACAGTGCTTTAAACAGGGAAAGAACTGAGCAAATCATCCACCCACAGAAACACAGGCTACAGCCTAAGCAAAGGGTGTGAGCGGTTAAGCACTGCACAGCCACATAATTAATGTCAAATGTAGGGAGTAAGTCACAGATGTACCAGTAGGAGACTGAACACTGGATCTAATGCTGCACATATGACGTATTTAGGATTTTATTTTACAGAACAATACATGACAGGGGCTCTTGTGTGCTAGTCCAATTGAGAAAAGAACATGACCAGTTGCTGTGCTGCGGAGTAAATGAAGGATCGGAAATGAACTCAAAGTAAATCAGAAGAGCAGCCATGGAGGAAACCTGCCAGGTCACAGGTGCTGAGGTATCTAACTTGTAAAACCAGTCCTGAAATTGTTCAACAGCAAAGATATGAAACAACATAAATAAAATCCTAATCTACTGAAAGGGAGGAAAAAAAAGGTGGATTTCTTCTCCAGCCCTTTCCTTTTTTTTTTTTTCCCTTTGGTAGGATGGTTTTGTGCAACTTAACAGACACTCTTATTTCTGTTTCAGAGTGAAACAGGAGAGGATATCGAGTGCAGTCCAGCTTGTGGGCTGGTTCAGATTGCTTTGTCTAAAAAACCCTAATATCAACAAATCTCGAATAAACCTGCTAAACACACCACTGCCCCAACACCACAGTCCTCACCCTCCCAGCAGTTTCACCTTTCCTGCTTTGTCCCCCCTTCCTGCATCCACAAAAAAGCAGGCAAGAACAGGAAAGCAGTGGCTACATGGGCACACTGGTTACTGTGGAGCCGGACCTTTCCTATCTGGCTGGGCCAGTATTATGGTCAGTATTTTGCCTCCTCATTACCAATATTCCAGTGACTACTCAGCAACAAGGTATTTTGTGACAACTTCATTATTACCAGGACATAAGACTACAAGATCTGCAGGCTGGGGCAGGAACTGCAGCATGCCAAAGCTCAGCTGAACAGTCTGTTTAAAATCACCACCTGAGCATGTGCAATATATGGGCAAAGAAAGGCACATGGGCACAAAGAGGAACAGTTTCTAGGGCTTGAAGTGAAACTGAAAGCAGCAGGGAGACACAGAATGAAAACTGAAAGGATGGCTAATGACTGATAACCAAAGATGGGTACTGGAGATGCAGATGAAATGCAGAGCTGGAAACACGTACTTTGAAAGTGAGAAGCACCTTTAAGTAGATTCTAGGCAAACAGGACAGTGGTATTTGTTACTCCACTTACCTCCTAGAGCTGGATTCTTCTACAATATGGATAATCTTGCCAGGAAGATACAGACGAGGATACTGTGGTGGTGAATTGAGGTGGGGCTCATCCTCAAGGGTGTTGTATGAAGGTGACCGATGGACCATTAAGCTTTCCTCAGCTAGAAGTGGCTGGGTGAGGGCATCTTGGTTTCTACCATCCAGTTCAGTTGGGAAGTTATCTGGATCTCCTCCAAAGACTTCATACCAACACCCATGCAGCAAGATCTGGTACTGAATTCAGACAGAAACAGTCAAATCGAGGTTTCGTAACTCTTCAACTAACTTACTCCAGTTGGGCGCTTGCATGCACATCACCTGAAACTACAGTCAGAAGATTAAAAATGACTGCATGCATCTGCTCCCGTAACTTTCCGACTGATAAAACCTTCTTACTGGATTTTCCCCACAGTAGTATCTATTTCAGCAACAGCTAACCCAAGCCACTAGTAACACGACCGAAAACATGACATTCTTCACCAGTCGAATTACTCTGCGTGGATTCAGCTCTGCAGATGTAGGTTTTCTTGTACCTACAACTTCCAACTGTCCATTATCTTATTCTGTATTTACAACATCATCCAGGTACTTTACATGACTCCTTATCCTGGGATTCTATGGACATCCCCTGGGTACAGCAGGTTTAGCTTTAGATGCTCAGAAGTGGCAGTTTAGAATCTTTAAGCCACTCCTCTATATCTCCACTATCACCTGCCTCACACCACAATGATTCAGCACCTTCAAGACTCTTGTTTCTTACTAACAGCGAAAAGAAGAGGTAAGCAATTAACACTGTGACAGAAACATTTGCTTTCCAAACGAATTCTGAAAGTAAAATTTAGGTAAAGCCACTACTGATACTAAATGGTTATTAGAGTAAATAATCTTCCTTATTTTGAATCATTTCAGCTGGTTTGTTTTTTTCTGTCCATTTCAATTTTTTTAGGTTTCCTTATCAACAAAACTAGTGAACAGGTAATTTTGGGCCTTGGAAGTTGTGCACAGATATCTTCCAGCCCTTGTTGAACCTTAATTTCTGACAAGACAGCTTTATTGGATAAGAGACTAAACCAAATGTCACTGAATTAGGAAACAAACTCTTCTGTTCCAAACACACATCATTAAGATCAAAAATACACACACCAATTATCACTTCATTAAAAGTGGGGCTGACCCAAGGTAGCAATTCCCCTGACTTCAACCAGAACTACACTTAGTTACCTTGGGTCTGTTGCAGTTTGCCACAATTCTCACTATTCGCCTCTTTAAATCCTCCATGTTGGGCATACTTAACCTGTTTAAACACAAACAGAACAAGATAAAGCCAAGCCTGCCATCCTCTGCAATCTAACACATGCCTGAAAGAGCAATTTGAAAGTATTTCCATCTCACCTTGCCACAAGATCCTTTCCAACAATGACCGAAACAATGAAGCGCTTTGTGTAATCTGCAAGTGATTTGCTTTAACAAAAAGGAGACGCATTTTAGATACACTAAAGATATGCACACTTCAGTTTCATGATGATAAATTATAATTCAATAAAAACACAATTAGGAAGCAACAGCATCTGCAGACAGTTCTTCAGTACGCTTTCAGATCTACCCGCTACAGATGACAGCGTAACTTCAGTGCTGATTATAATGGTATGTGTAGATGTTACAGGCCAAGGCAGATGAGTCAGGCGATCATTTTATTTCCCAAGCTTTTAATTTAAACTCTAATTATACTACCTGTTAGTATACAAAATTCACTAGATACATTTCATTCTGTAACATTCCCCAATAGCCCAGCTGTAACTCAGGATGGAGCAAATCCAGTTCTAGTGGAGAATATACAAACAAACTCTGAACAGAGAGTTATCATCTAACAGATCTGTCAACTACCTTGAAAACATTTTTACATCTGAGACACAGAACCAACTCATGCAAGTCTCTTACCTTAACAGTCCTCCTGGGGGAGAAAAGGCATAACACCTTAATGTCGGGAAAGAGTTCCTGAGCATGATCGCCAGTATAGAAGCTGTTCCACCACCCAAACTGTGACCAACTATCACCAGTTTATATTCCTAGAGACAGAGAGAGAAGACTGAAGCACAGGCAGACACAGAAAAAGCTATGTGTGATTTTTGTGTCGAACCAAACTATTTAGAAGATAACTTACCGGAGCAATTGTGAAAGCCTGGTTTAAAATTCCATCATTTATTAGCTTTTGATAGATGTAGTTTGCAGCTTGAGTTATTCCCTACAAGACAGCATTCGAAGTTAGAAGGATATGTCTAATCTGAAGTGTGAGACATATATACTTCAAATACAACACCATCACAAAGCAACTTTCCTTTTGTAAAGCTTATCTTCTCTTTCTCATGCTCCTGACAAAGGTCTAGTTACAACCAAATGATCTTATATGTAATAGCTATAAAGTTTTTAGAATATGTAATAAGGACACGGAGTCTGACAAGGGGATTACAAATTCTACCCTGCACTTCCAGAGGCAGCACGTGATGCCACAACCAAGTCACTGAAATAATTTTGCAATCCAGCTCACAAGATTATTCCTGTGTTTAACTAAAGGATCCCAGGTGCTCAGAGATTCCTTACTGCTGAGATGATTTATCCATAGCCACAGACTGCACACACCTTATGCACAAAGCCATTCTCTAGAACATCCTCCAGTGTCAAGTCTTCACAATCTGCTGATAGATCAGTGAGAATGTCCTGCGAACAAGACAGCTTTCGTCAGACCTCCCTGCAGGGCTTCGTGGCTCATGCTCTGCTTGCCAGCACGGTCACAGGCACATCAACAGCCTGACTTACAAGTGTGTAAGCAACAGAACACAGTCCACCATGAAGCACCACCCAAGCAAATACAACCATCACAGTCCCGATTTCAGCACGCCGCAAACACAAGCACTACAAACGCACCTCTGCTTACAGAGGAATTATCACCACCCACCCTTCACACTCTCTTCCAGTGGCACAGGAATATTACCCATTCAAGGACAGGAGGGCTTACAGCTTAAGCCTGGAAGACTCACACCTGTGAGTGAGTTATTCTTAAATGTGCCAGTGTAAGACAACTTCCTCTCATTAGTGGGAGTTCACCCATTTCTATAAAGCTGATTATTTCCATCAGATAGATGATACCTCAAAAGACAAGGTTCCTCTCACTGCAACCACAATAGCTTCTTTTTTGTGATCCAAAGCAACAAAAAATGGAATCTCATAGATCTGGAGAGGAATAAATGTAATAATTAAGGACACCAAGTTTTTGTAAGAGTAAGCATTTGTTCTCACCTTCTGAAAGCTCTCTTTCTGAGCTCTCTGTTGTTATGGAAAGCTGAATTACTTTCTTATCACATTACCGTAATTGCCTTTTTTGCAATACTGACACAGATTTATGTCAATGATTTTGTGGCTGTTCCTTTAGATTAGAAAAACAAACAAACCCAAAACCAGAACCAAAAGTTTCAGGGCCTGTTTTCATTTGGCTTTGATTCTCACACCTTATAAATGCTAAAGACAAACTAGAAACTTCACCCATTGCTTTCCCTGAACTAATCACTAAGTGTTTTTGCTGAATGCCTGTCCAGACTGTTTACCTTGTTATGAAAACTGATATGAATGAAGTCTCTGTACTGCAGTCCTGTTATTCTTAGGATGGATCCAAAGTGAAAGTTATGACGATCACTGCCAGTTATATCAGAATCTGCTGTTCTATTTCTGCAACTAACAAATACACAGAAGAGAAAAACTTTCATGCTCCAGTTTTTTATGCTTCCTGTCAAGGAATCAAACTTAAGTTACTTTTGCAAGAAGATTTCTGCCAGGAATCAGAAGCTCTTTTTGGTTTGGTTTCACAATAGTACCATTAGCCTGATAGCAAGATGTTACCTCTGCCCACCAACACGGTTTTGCCTGAGCAGCATGCCACACATTCTAAGTTCAAGGACTGGCAAACACACCATTGCTACAAGACTATCAGCAGAGCAAACAATGCAATAAGAAAAGAATTGTTAGGACTACAGGCCAATGACAGAAAATACAAACAACCAAAAAGGAAATTCAAAACAAGTTCTGTACATCAGGCTTATCTCCTGTATCCATCTTACTAATGTGGTGATTTTTTGCCAAGTCATTTATATTTCAGTATGTTGTATTTCTATTTCACATTTCTAATTCAGAGAATCATGGTTAGAGTCACAATTGTCAGTGGTCACTTAAATATACAGTAATCCTACACAGCATTACACATACCTCAATACAACTATAAACGTTTTTTTTGAATAAAGGAGGCAAGGGGAGTACAATAAAGGCTGGAGGGACAGGCAACTTCTGCTAATGCCTTCAAGACAGGGAGAACTGTTGATACCCTTTTATTTCTATACATACATGTGTGTCCAAAAAGCAGCTCTAAAAAGCTGCATTTGAAAACATGCTTGGTTTAATTCCGACTGAAAAAATAAGCTAACCTGTTTCTGAGGGTGGAAAGATGATGGAATTCTGTTTCTACAGAGACTCTGAAAGATAACTCTACCAGTCAAGCTCATGTACCCCCAAGAGCAATATAATTTAATGCCACAAAAAATACTGCTATTGAAACTATTTTATTTCTGCTAATGCTAGCTAAAGAAAAGGAAGCTATGTGTTTTAAGCTCTTGATCAAACCTACCAGTCACCATTGAGCTTACAGAGTGCAGTAAACGGGTTGGTGTATACGTAGTAGGGCCAGCCATAAGCAGCTGCAGCAAACAGCATATAATGAGCAGCATTCTCCAGTTCAGCATCCAGATCATCTGTCTGAAAGGACACGAAGAAAGAAAAGGAAGGAGAGAGAGGAAGAAAGGTGTGTTAGGCAGCCCCAAAATAAAACCTGAACACAGACTAATGGAAATGAAGCCCCAGTGAAATACACACTATCCAGAAGGGAAACCTTGAGGTCAAGAAGGAACTAAAAATAGCCACTCATATTCCAGGAAAGAGTCTGTGTTTGTTAACATGGCTATAGAGCTCAGGAATCTTGAAATGCTCCCATTAAACCTGTTTCTTCCAGTACTTACGTACTGATAAGCTCAATACTGAAAACAACATTCATTCCAAGTATGTTACTTAAGGATGTCCAAAGAACAACTGAAGAGTCTGTAGCAGATCTCTTTGGCAAAGACTTTTACAGCATGATCCCATCATACTGGCTGGATTCAAAGGGAAATTGACAGTAATGCACTGCTTGTAGTAGAATTATAAACCTCTATGAAACACCAAAAGAAGGAAAAATAATTTACAAAGGTGTTTTACTACAGAAGACTAGCAAAAATCAATTAGCAAACTGTAACCCATCATCTGCAAGCATTTTAAAGATGCTACTTTTGTTTCTTACTTTGTCTTGTTATTTGCAGCAGGCATAATTTAAATTTAAATCCAATTTAAACAGACCATAATACTAAAAGACTAGCTTTTCAGTTCTATGCAAATAGTACTAAATATGAAATTTTCTCCGTTCCCTTTCTCTCTTGGCTCTTCAACAATGATCACATGTCCAAAATGGTTTTTTTTTTGCTGTTAATTCTCCATTAGTTATGCAAAAGCAGACAAATATTTTGATTGCATAAGCATCAAGATGTTTTCACTGCATTTATTAATAATTTAATTGTGAATTTTTATAGTAGCATTTAATTTTCTTAAAACAAAAAACCAAAAACACAAAAACCCTTGCACTAAGAACTGCATTTCAATTTGACCTGGCACCATCTCCTAGAGTAATTACCAGAGGCTGCAAAAACCCTATCTTACCACAAGAGATGATGGAGAATGGCACAGGATTTCTTCAGGCTCTTTTGGACAACTTTCCATTTTATCCTGCTCTTGGTGGAGCAGAGTCAAACCAGCTGCTATGTCACTTGGCACCAGATCAGTGTCCTGTACAAAGAAATGAATGAGCGCTTAAAACCATCCCACATCTCAGCGTGGCAAAACCACCTCACAGGAAAATGCACATGGAATTGTATTTCTTCAGTTTATAAATAAATACAATTCACTCAGAGGCAATGTGCACTGAAAACACAAGTCACAGCAGCATCCAATCTCCCACCCCTTCTGTACATACTGGATATTTTCTTCAGTAAGACTGATGACAATTCTACCTATGAGTTTCATCACTTAACAACTTACCCAAGGTATTTTTTTCTGCTGAGGACACGCTCAGCCATATAGCAAGTGTTACTGATCACTGTTCTACATCACTGTGTAGAACTGATCACCCTGTGTGAAAAGTCCTCTACACTGAGAACAACTGAGAGGGATTTTGCACAGGAGAAGGCTGAAGGGTTTATACTGAACTATCTGGGGCAGACATCTCGCCACAGCACTCACACCCTTTACCCTATAAGCCACTGAGTAGGCTGTTGCTATAAACTGCATGCCCAAATACTGCTTAATAAACAAGAACTGCTAGTCTTGAAATCATGGACAGATATCAAAGTCAACATTGAACTATGACTGGCCAAGCAGTAAGTGACACAAATTTGAGCTGGATCAACACGATGCAGACTCCGATTTGGCAGATGCTGTTGCCAAAAAGCAGCTTCCTGCATGTGCATGCTGTAGTCTGGCACGTGCTCAAAGTGGCTTAGAATGGGAAGACCGCCAAAACATACTGTGGGGTTCATTCTTCAACAGTCAGAAAGTAGTCAGATTATTTGTCGTAAATATGACTCTTTACTCATCATCAACAGGAAAAATGCCTGGATCTTCACAAATTGAGGAAAATAAACTCACCCTTGTTCTGACTAGACAGATACCTAAGAAGAAAGAATACTCTTTTCCCACAGAGGGGAAAATCGGTGTTGCATACACTGTATGAGAATCACCTTTAATTTTGAAACTGACATATTCAAAACCTGATTTGAAGGCACAGGGACCTCTGGCTGACGAAAGGCACATGTGTGTTGCAAGGTCTGCAAATTCAGTTAGTCAAAAGAGAACAGAAATAAAGCTTTCCATCTTACCGAAAAGTAGGTGCGGAAGAGCTCGGCGATACTTGTAAAAGCCACTCGATGGTCATCATCTTGCACAATGCAGCAGCACAGTAACCTGATTCTTTTCTCCCAGACCCTGGTGGCAGTGTTCTTCACATTGTACAGCAACTGCCCTGACTGACTGCTCTCCAGGTTCCGACTGATGCTACTGGTGAGGTAAAATGTCTTTTTCCCCCCAAGCGGATCGAAGACGATTACAACTCCAATGATTGTAAAGATGATGATAACCCAGCTGCAAAACAGAAGGAAGTGGGATAAAGAGGCTGTGAAATCAGATACTCACAAGAAAAACACAACTGTAGATCTTGACAGACAGAAAACTAATTTGGGTATAAAATATTGCATGAACATCATCTGCTACTGTCTTAAGGGTGCGTGCTTTGTTATCGGCTTTCAATCTGCCAGGCACATGAACAAGGCTGTCAGTTTATTTCACACAGGGCACCAAACTCAAAACCACAGCCCTGTGCTTTGGAAATAGCAACCCAGAGGTGTGAAGGCTCCGTTTTTCACTACCAGTGAAGCGATCTAGCTACCACCCTCTTCACATTTATCCAGTTTCCTACATTCCCATTTATCCTCTTACTCTTCCTGATCTCCAACTCCTTTCCTTTACTCTAGCCCATGCTCTCTCAAGGCAAGTAGCTAAAGTTTGTTTAGGGAAGGGTACCAACTCGTTCTAGCTGTCCAGATTTAAAAATTCTTCTCCTTTTACAGTGAAAACTCTTCTATGAGAAATCACAATAATTTACAAGCTGGAAGAGCCTTCAATAAACATGTACAAAACCCACATCAGCAGTATTTTCCATTTCACATACACTATCAAGCTTGGATCTGGGGGAAGGATCTTTACCTTGCAATAACTGTCCCCATGATGACATTTATCACAGTCTTCTCACACTGCACGCTGCTGTCTGACACCCATACAGCTCCTACAACAGCCCAGATGAATTCAGGAAAATAGAGAAGTAGGCGAGTATAAAGTAGCTTGGGAAGTGATTTTCTTGGGCCTGGATTAGAAATTGTTCCTGAAATCACAGGGAGAATTTAAAGCAAAAACTGTTTATGACCACATCTTAAGTACACAAAATCCTACCTGAATATCTCAGCTTTCCAGAAATTTGACTGAAATACAAAGTATCTTCATAGTCAATGCAAAGTTATTACTGAAGCTGAGAAAAGAAAAACAATGGGTTTATCTATGTGGTTCTTTCGATCTCCACTAATGCCTAAAACTTACTCTCTAGGCAGAACCAGATCTGCAGCAAATGTGAGGCAGCAGTGCTGTGCCCAGCATACACCAAAGTGGCACGCTTGGAGTGCTGGCTCAGGTACAGCTCCTTTTGACTTCTGGTGTCTGCTTTTATTATTATTCTATTTAGCTTTCAGTTGCCTGAGCATTTCATTTTCAGATGCTGTTTTGCTGGGCCACAAGATACTTCTGCCAGGACACTAAATAATAAATTAATTTACACTTTTATTTAGCAGAATGAAAGGAGAACCATTACCAGCAGAAATACTTTGACTATTTTCTGTATCAGCAGCTTACCAATAACCTCTTCATTTTAGTACTCTTAAGCAATGAGAAAAGGAGGAATTTTTGGCCAGCTCAGCTCCTTAAACCAGTTTGTTGATCACAGAGCAATGAGATGGTGGGTGTGTGTGCTCATGTGTAGGCTGGGTAATTTATAAAGGCTTAAACCAGAGCAGAACAAAAGCGACCAATTGTAAAGCTGTGGTTCACAGCCAGTGACAAAGCTGTTTAAAAATCCCTTGATCCAGTGGTAACTTATTCCCATTCCCAGATTGTTGCCTGTAACGCAGCAGCATTGCTGCTTACAGAGACACAATCAGACAGAACTGTGATTCCTGAAAACAACTTCTTCCCTTTCCCAGCACCACAACCCAGTGCATGAGTTCTCCAGTCAGGTTCACCACTTCCATCACTAATGCCCACATCAGTGCAGTGCAAGGGGTCATGCAAGAACCACTGCTCCCAAACCCCCGCATTATAACCAGGCCAAGACATCTCACCATTAATTTTCTTGGAAATTCAGCCTCAGAATTCTTTCATGTCTTAGTTCTAATGGCCTTGTAGCTGTACTTATATACCAAACGAGCCTCTTTTCTCACTGCTATTTACAGTTACTTCTGCCGCCTCCTCAGCTTTGATATAAATGTAAGTACCATAGCTTGGCTAATCCTCCTTTCCCTCCTCTGGAAACTGTAGGAAAACCAGTGGTTAGATTCAAGGCTAGGATTATCATCCACATCTCTGTCATAGTTTCTCTTCATGCTTCTTCCCACTTAAATAATTTAAATACTTTTATTTGCAGCGTGTTGTGAGAACCAATATATTAGAAATTGTGGGGTCTTGTCTGTTACTGCAGAGACCACACACATATTTTGAATTAATCTCACATTACTTTGATAATGAGCTGCTTCACCAGGAAAAAAAAGCTCCCTGCCATTTTTTACCTCAAAATGAACCATTTCTACACATGACTGAAGTTGCACTGCAGTCCCTACTCTTCACTTACTTGAAGTGAGTGTTTAGCCATTCACTTCAAGCTGCAAGTTGCGTTCTATTTAGCAGTACCTACTGAGTTACTTGCACTATGATGGTCACACAGATTCCTATCTTACATGTGTTTTCCCCCAGGCTCCACTGCAGCTACTGATCTTTAAGAAGTCATGACAATATCTGCCTATGCAAGGCAAAGCTAACATGAAATTCTGGATGAGAAAATTATTTTGGATAATTTCCCCTGAACGCCTGTTGGAGAGGCTGAACAGTGTTCTGTCCGAGGTCACGTACTGATGGTGAATGCGAAGGATGACAGTGAACGTATCACCATTAACGGCACTAACTTGTTGCGTCCGCTTAGGTTAGATTCCTGACTAATAGAGGCAAAACTTACAGCAAATTCATTGATACTGACAGTTTCTCAAGTTTGACTACCATTAAAGCACCTGAATTTTATTTCATTTTTAATGTCAACCACAGATTACAAAAGTATATATGTTACAATCCTACACTAGATTAATATAAACTATTATTATTAACTATTTACCTTGCATACTGACGTATACAAGAGCAGATAACGCACATATTATAGCAGCCAGGAGAACGAGGAGGACAAGCAAGTAGCTGTGCAGCAATCCTCCCCCGGGACAGTTAAACCGCCCCTTGTGAACCGCATAAAGAGCAAGAATTCCAATCCACCTACAGGAAAATGAGATAACAGTTATAGTCGGAACCGTACACACTGCACAGCGATCACCTGATAAAGTCTTCATTTTGATGACAGCATCCCACAAAGATGAACAGAACGGGAGTTGTTACATTAGGAATCTGTCGCGACGAAAGGCCTAAAGGGACGCTCGGCAGTAATTACAACCGAGCACAAGTCGCTGCAGACCCAGAAACAGACTCTCCGCGATGCGCTACTCAACAGCCGCAGGTCCCAGAGCACCCGGGCAGATCTCGACAAAGACAGGAACCGCCGTGTTAGCTCCGGCAGGACGAAACCACGCTCACACGAGTCACGGGTTAAACACAACCCAGCAGTCAGGGTTCCGCGCACAGCACACCCGCGGTAACGCCGCGCTGGGCCGTTACGCCAGCGCAGGGGCTCTACCCCCAGCCGCCGCGTCCTCCGCGCCGACCCACGCCGCAGGTGACAGAGACAACGCTGCAGCTGAGGGCACAACGCCGCCACACCGGGCCTCAGGCTGAAGAGCCTGCAGCGGGGAAGCGGCCGGCAAGCGGCCACCGAGGCTGCCCCGGCCCCGCCTTACCACAGCAACCTGACGAAGAGCTCGAAGGCCCCCGGGAGGACGAAGTCGTCGCTACCGATGGCCCAGCGCCTGCCGAACACCACCAGCCCCGGCATCCCGCCGCCGCCTCAGCGGCACCACAGCCCCGACCCGGCCCCTCGACCACGGCCCTCCTGCAGGCCACACCGCCCCCTCGGGGCGACCGCGACTACACGGGTGACGTCATGACGCACCGCGTGGCGCCTCACGTTGACCGACGGACGTACCCCACCGCTAACTCAATTGGACCAAGCTGCGCATGCGTTCTCAGACCCGGCCCCGCCAGCGGCGCATGTGCAGAGCGCCGGGTGAGCGCGGCTCCTCGGTAGCCGCGTGTCGGGCCCGGAGGGGTTTACCCCGTGCCAGCTCCGGTACAGCCACGGGCTGCACCTCCGCCACCGCCGGGCCAAGCACCACAGCTTCTGTACGGGGAGGGCAGGGAGCTGGCGGCCTTAGAGGCCCTGCTGCCTTCTCCATCGAGCTTCTCCCGCACTGTGGTGAGCACAGTGAAGCTGAACTAAAGTACAGCCAACAGTGTGGAAGGAAGTAACCTCTCACACCAACAGGCACTTACCTCGTATAGCCCTCTGGCTGCAGCTCAGGTCAAACTCTTGTTATTTCATCACAGGGACAGAACTGGTTTCGAGCAACTCCGAACAGCCAGACACTGGTATCTCCAAGCTACAAAGGAAGTACAGCGCCTTGGCACACACACTCCACAAATAAAAAAACACTATTCAAATGTGGGGTTAGGATAACCATCGCTAATTACAGGGATAATGATGGTAAACACATTACAGAATATTAAATGATTTATTGAAAATAAAACCAACCACAAAAAATATCCACTTCACCTGCACCAGGCTGGAGCTTAAGCTATTGCAAGACAGTGACCATCGCTTCATCCTATGACAATGCCCCTCACAGCATTAAAGAATTCATATTTCAATATAGCAAACACTGACATTAAGCAGCTCATCCTTGCTGCAACTTCTCATCTTGTCTCAGTCCAATAAGAAACTTCAATTCACAGATATATGTATAAAAAAAAACTCCAAAACATTCTCACCATTTCATAAAGTGTTTATTGAGGATGGTAACACAGGATAAATCATGCAACAGCTCAGTAAAAAAAGGGAATCATTTAAAGGATAAAGAATGGAAACTGGTGCTGCTGATTTTGAGAAGTCTATAAAAAAAATTATTAATTGTCCAAAAGTGACATCAAAAACCACATGAAGCTGAACATGGAAGTTGCTTATAAAGCATTCATTAAAAAGAAAATGTAGATACTGTTTAAAATGATCACCTACAGATTACTGTAATCAGCAACTTATACGTCTCCTGTCTGTATAGCTGTAATGGTGTAGCCGGGCTGCACGTCTCAGATATTTAACCTTCTGTTCCTGAACAAAGAGCACAGTCACACACATTTGCAACACAACCCCATCTCTTATCCTTCATGACCTGTGCTGTCGAGTGCATTCATTATTGGGATTGCCTTCCCAAACATCATGGCGAAACAGGAACGGGTCCATCCTTGTGGTCTCCAGAGATTTCCTTACTGCCCTCTTGCCATCAGCCTGTTTCAGGAGGGGAACAACTAGAAAATGGGACTGCTCCCCTTCTGGCACCAACATTTATTTTAAATAAGGAACCCCATGTCAGCAGATGGCACAAAGACTGGGCACCAGCACATCACATCAACATCGGTGGTTTCAGATTTAGAGTTGACATATATTCACCTTTTGGAAAAAAATAAATATAGTGGAATGAAAACTGAATCAAAGGGAAAGGACAAATGACTACCATCCATCAAGGATGCACACACCTGTGCAATGGAGACAAAAAAAAACCACACCCCCAGTCATTTCAAAGAAATTCTTGAAAACTAAAAAAGAAAAAAAAAAAGAAAAAAAAAAAGAAAAAAAAAAAGGAAAAAAAAAAAGGAAAAAAAGTTTGCACTTGTTCCTGGTCATAAACAATCTCACAAAAACCTCACTTTTGGAACTATTCCAATTGAAACCATACACTGAATTTATTAATACAGTATAAGTTTCTTTATGTAAAAAATCTTTATACATAGTAATAAAAAAGATAAAGGCAAGATGCATCAAACAGAAATCTGCTGGTTGTTTTTCCTCCGTTCTTACAGAGCCGCTGATGACTACCTGCACTAGAAAGAGCTGTGTTTCTGACATTCTGTCTCAAGCATCTTCGCCTTTGCTTGTGATAAGGATTGTTCTGTCCAAGCATCCAAAAGGACAGATGCTGGTGATGTTTATTTTGGCACTTACGCTGGCAAACTGAGCTTCTTTCCCTTGAGTACTGTAAGGAAATTGGGAAAAGAAAGAGTTAGCACACCAAAGATGTGACCTAGGAGAAGCACACAATATTAAAGCTTCAAAGGGACCAAAACCTGTCACATAGAGTCACTTCATTACAAATTGGGTACACTGCAGACAGTCCTCCCAAAATTACCTCTCCTCTTCAATACAGACTGCAAAATATTCCAAACCTGCCCTCTTGTAGCACTCTGAATTGTCATTCTGCATCCCCAGAGCACATACTAGCCTATGACCCTGGTTTCTTAAGAGCTAACTGAAGTAACAGCCCATACAGTTTTGCAGTTGTATGACGGAAGTTGGAATGCAAATAAGGGCAGGATAAATTAACACATCCAGCAAAAATGACTGCTTCTACACTTAAAGAGAAACACCCAAGCCCTTTCGAGCTGTTCAAGGTATTTAAAACCCCAAGCAAGGATTCTATAAGCGTGGAAATCTGCACAAAACAGGAAATGTCCTCTGGAGAAGGATGAGGATCACGCTTATCAATGGAAGACAACAGCAACATGTATTTAGCCATACTTAAACTTGTCAATTAAGTTCATCAGACCATTTGTACATTTATATTCTATCCATATTCACATACAGCCCTTGGAAATGCCCCACACTAGCAGAAAGTATACTTATCCAGGAGATTTCAGCAGTAATTTGCACACAGAATTACCATCCTAGTAATGTCGATACATCTGATCTCTACAAACATGTTAACTGCTACATTCCACAACCTGAAGCTAGAAGTTATTGCACTACTTACCTTTTGTAACATACAAATAGAAGAAGTCACAGTAAAGAACGGTCTGGACCACACCAGCAACAACAGCTATGAGGTCAAAAAATCCCTCAAAATAGTAGCGCCAAATCCAGTTGACTAAGTACAAGGCACGGTACAGACCCAAGAAGAAAAGATAGTGAGTAGTGATGGTCTCTGCTTCCCCAGTTTTGCTGATCATAAAAAGTTGAGGGAGAATAGCAACCGATTCGAGATAGATGGAGAAGGTCCACAGTATCTGAAAAGAAAACAAAACCAAGCCACAGTTATATTCAACTGTCTCACTGATAACAGAAGCACAGAAGATACTTGGTGTCCTGGGTTTAGCAGTAGCAGTCAATTTTTCCTCCTTCTCAGTAGCTGATGCAGCTCTGTGTTTTGACTTTCGGCCTGGGAACAGAGCTGGTAACACCGATGTTTTTAGTTGTCACTAGGTAATGTTTATTCTGACCAAGGACCTTCTGAGTCTCATGCTCTGCCAGGGAGGAGGGGAGGCTGGGAGGAAGCAGAGACAGGACACCTGACCCAAACTAGCCAAAGAGGTATTCCATACCACAGCACGTCATGCCTGGGGAGGTAATTGGGAGTTACCCAGAAGGACACACACTTCCTGGTCAGGCTCATTTTTGGCGGGTGGTGTTGTACTCTCTTCCCTTGTTATTTTCTTATTATTATTATTGGTGGTAGCAGCAGTGATTTGTGTTATACCTTAGTTACTAAACTGTTCTTATTTCAACCCATGGGAGTTACATTCCTTTGTTTCTCCTCCCCATCCCTCTGGGAGCAGGGAGGGGAAGAAAGAAAGATGAGCGGGGAGTAGAAACTGGGTTTAAATCAACGGCAGTTCTTTTTGGTGCCCAACGTGGGGCATGAACCCACAACCCTGAGATTAAGAGTCTCATGCTCTACCGACTGAGCTAGCCAGAACAAAATTTAAAATAATGTCTCCAAGTGTTGCTATTAAAATTCCTTTACTTCCCAGTAAAATCATCTAACTCTAATACATATAAAAATGCATCTCAGTCCACTTAAAATAAGCATCTGAAGTTACTCTCTATTCTGTGGGGAAAATTACCTGTTTGAACTCTAGAGTTACATTTTTAATGTAATTTTTCTGACAGGAAAACTCATAGATGCATTTCAAATACACACAATTCTACTACTCCAGACTATTTCAATTCTACAAAATTTAAGTGTAATAATTCCTTTTGTTTTCATCAGATGGCATCAACTATCCATAAACTGCAGCCTTGGGCGTTTCTTTACCAAACAAAAGAAGGATACTTTAGTATTAATATAGCCATCAGTGCACTGGGAAAAAGACAGTTTTCTGCTTAATGAAATGATCAATGTTGGTAATAATGCTAGTCACCTGAAGTACCTTAAATCTTCACAGAAACCCACACTGTAAAGATGCATTAAGGTAAAAGGAGTAGCCTGAACCTACTTCACGTAGGCATCTTTTAAGCATTCCTCAATCAGCCTAAAAATGTTAATGTTCTAAATTCTTCAGAGAAAACTGTATAACCTCCCACTCACAATCAACTTACCTCCAGAGGAGAGAAGTCATGATTGACAAGAAATGAGAGTCCACCAACAGGAACTATCAGAAACTCCACTCTGAATGTGTCATGATTTCCATCATAGGTGGCCTTAAATTTCATGTAGATCAGATACACAGTGGCATACGAGCAAGCAATGTAGATAAGCTAAAGAGCAAGGAAAGAAAAAACAAAACAATCCACAGAGGTTCTAGAATTAGATCAAATAAAGATATTCCCAGGCACTAAGAGGACTAAACTGTCTTCTTTGGTTTGTTGTACTGCTTGTTTACATGCTTTTGCAGTTCCAGGCTATGTGGTGGCATTTAAGTTTTCTCAGCAGAGTAATAATTCAAACCCAGTGATTCTGGTTTCTACTGATGCTGTTGCTTTAAAATCATCAACCTGCCTCTGGCTGAAGTGACTGTCCAAAGCTTCTTTAAAGACCCTTTCCTGAGTAGACAGAACTAAGGAATACCCCTCCTGCTACCGCAGGGGAAGCACTGCCCAAACCTTTATGTTAAAAATATGCGTGTGCATACATGCAATAATGATAAAAGGGGTCTTCTGACCCCCTTCTTTTGACTCCCATTCAAAAAGCTGGGGCTCCTGTGTGGCAATTAAAACCCCATTCAGCAAGCCCCATTTAGATTCAGGCATTTAATATATCACAAGTTAGCTGATTTGATCTAGACCTTTAAACACCTCAAAAATCAGAGGAGGGGCAAATGGACACTGTTCTCCACCAAACAGCAGGCCACAAAACCTGCAAAACTAACAGACTGCTAGAAGCATCAAACCAGAATTTAGTTTCCATTTCAGCTGTTGTCTGATGTTATCATTTTTAACTGTTATGCTACAGCAGACTTCATAGTTACTCCCCATGGAATAGACAAATAGCCTTATTTTACAGATGAGAAAATACAATCAGAGAAAAGACATGACTTTCTGAAGGTCAAGCTCATCATCAGCACCGAGCTCACATTGTCCTGGAGACAGTATAGTACAGACAGTTTAGTTCCTTTCATCACAAAGATCAAATACTCCAAACCATTCATCACATTAAAAATAGTTTCCTTAAAAGTGAAAAATAAAAAGAATAAAACCTCCTCAGTTTGTAGATGCTACTGATTACGTAAAGCACTGCTCACAGATATAGAATGCTACATTAAGAAACTCAAAATCCAATGACTCTTTACTATGCTAGCACCCTGGCTGACTGGAGATAAAGGACCATAGAACAGGAAATCAAATATAGGAAACCCTTACTATAGATGTAAACTAATCATAATTGATACGGGCAGAGATGACACTAATAAAGCTTGAATGAACCCCAACTTTTTTACTGAAGAGTTCTTCACAAGAATTATAGCATGGAGAT
>JBCJKH010021866.1:0-14656 GCA_039877255.1 Loriculus beryllinus
GTAGGTTGCAAGGTGGTTTTGGAAAAGGACTTTTCCATTTCTTCTATGACAGACAGGTCAGGAAGGCTGCACTGGTGGCTGGAGGGGTGCACGTGTCCACAGGGTGCTGTATTCCACTGCTCTGGGCTTATTTCCCTGTGGAGATAAAGGTGAGAAGCTCACCAGCTATTGATTAAATCCCTGTGTTGTGCTCAGGAGGAAGGCTTGGCAGAGCCTTGTGTTACTGAAAGTGCTTTGCTGCTGAAGGTGAGGGCTGCACTGGTTTCCCTCATGCTTTACCAGAGCCATGCCATTAAGAAGTCCCTTTCAGTATTCCCAGACACAGTGTGTCTGTGTAACTAGGCAATGCCATTCACACTCAGTGGAGCTGAGTCCCTGTGAGTGGCTGCATAACTACAGTCACTAAATCCCTCTTGGCTTTTCTTTTTTTTTTTTTAAAGGAAAAGAAAAATCCCTGTGACATTTACAACAGACATTATGTGCTCTCTGACATTTGGGCTCATAAACCAAGGTCGACTCAATTCCTGTTCTTAACTCACCCCACTGTATCAGACAAGATATGAACTGACTGGCCAACCCTTTAAGTAGTCATGCATCTGCCCCTGGCTCCCAGCACGAGTTATTAAGACTGGTGGTTATTTCAGTGATGTTGAAGAGAGCCTGAAGAAAACAAAAGAGTCCTCCTTGAAATGTGTGTGGCAGAGCAGGGAACTGACTGTGGGTCTTCTGTAGGCCAGTCTGGTGCCATGATGATATTTGCTTTATCCCCACAGGTATTCAGGAGCGTTTCGTGCACCAAATCATCAGCATGAGCTCTGCATTAGCAACCTGGGAGGAAAGGTACATGATGTGATTGGACAAGGGGTAATGGGTTCAAAGTTAAATAGGGAAGATTTAGGTCAGATACAAGGAAGAAGTTCTTTCCTGTTAGGGTGGTGAGGCACTGGAATAGGTTGCCCAGGGAGGCTGTGAGTGCTCCAACCCTGGCAGCGTTCAAGGCCAGGTTGGATGAAGCGTTGGATGACATGGTTTAGTGTGAGGTGTCCCTGCCCATGGCAGGGGGGTTGGAACTGGATGATCTTAAGGTCCTTTCCAACCCTAACTATTCTATGATTCATTCTGTGATTCAGTTCTCTGTTAGCAATGGCTGTTGCTGGCTATGCATCTGCACCCTCAGCTTCAGGGTAGTGGCCATGCCCCTGCTGCCTGTGCAGTGTGTGCAGGCAGGGGTGTTGTGTAGCTCAGGACCTGCCAGTACCTGCCAGTAAGGCTGGGCATGGATGGAGGGGGCTGCTCGGAGCTGTGCTCCAGGGGCTGAGTGGCAGTGGTTGCTGTCACTGACATCAGACAGGGCTGGCTTTAAAAGGACAAGAATCAGGCCAAGGCTTTCATAAGTCCTTTGAAGTCAGGTCAGTTGAAGCAGCATTAGCGGTGGTTTTATGTGCCTGCATTAGCCAAGTGGGGAATGGATGAACAGAAACAATGTAACACTGCTCTGGGCTCAGGGCTCAGGGCTGGGTGAGTAACTATGGGAATAAATGGACAACCCTACAGCTGAGAGACTCAAGTTTAAGACAAGGTCTGAGGCAGAGCATGAAAAGCAGAGGTTTTGCCTGATCTCCCTCCCCTCACTCCTCTTTTCTTTGAGAAGGGACTCCAAAAGGCAGCATGTGCTTCAATAAAATATCATTTCTAAAGGAGGACAGAGATAAAGATATATTTAAGCTAGCATAAGATACTCTTGTCCTGCTGACCTTCATTAAGACAAATAGCTCTGCTTGGAGAAGAAGGATTACGTAGCGCTCCTTTAACTCAGTATGTACCAGGCTCACTCAGCCAGCAGTGCAGCTGGCCTTTCCCTCAGCCCCAGACAGGATGCAAACCACATTCCTTGTAGTCCAGAGCTTGGTCCAGCATCAATCTCTCACATCAGCATTTTGACACCCATCAGAAGCACAGAGAGAGCAGGAGCACTGTGAAATGATACAGCAATATTAACCTGCTGAGTGAAAAGGGAGGTAAGGATCAGTCAGGTAACAAAGCTTTTGCAATGGCTCGTACAGATTTGTTTGCTGATAATGTCTCAAGGAAAACAAAAATCATAGGCAGCTGCCTTGAGACAAAGATAGGGGAGTGCTAGGAGTTAGTGCAGTGGTGAGCAGGAGGCTGAGGAAAGTCCCATGTGTCCATCCATGCTCCCACCACCAGCATGTCACAGTCCAGACGTTTTTGTTCACCTACTTGGATTTAAGCAGTAAGGCCATGCAGGGTCCCAAGCCATGTCCTTGATACCTACTTCCATGTTAGTAAGCACCTTTTTCTCTTGGATAGGATGCAGGCGGGGAAAAGTGTAGAACACAAGTGTCTTTACTCACCTTCCTGTTACTATATAGAGCCCTAACATGGACCATTTCTGAAGACATTAACTGCCCTTCTTACAGACAGACTAGTTTAATTGCTGTATGCGTGCTTTCCTTGAATGCAACATCTCCCAAGCTCATGTAGAAACCAACAGAAAAATATACTACTTGACTGATTTCACCAAATACCAGACCAAGAAATGCCGGTGTTTTCCGAAATGAGTTCTCATTCACATGCGAATGGATTCCATTCATTTCAGTTTTATTGGCAGACATAAGCTGTAAGAAAGCATGAAAAATACATTAGGCCAAGTATCTCCCAAACTGACGCTGTGCAAGCCTGAGTGGCCGGTGTTCACCCTGCTCTTCTCACAGCCTTATTGCTGGAGGAACGTGGAGGAAGCTGTTTTCAGGCTTCTTGAGACCAGGTGCGGGGTGCAGGGCGTAGTTCCTCTGACACCAGGTCAGGTCGTTGGTACTAGAAAAGTTGTTAAACGGCCTCCCCTGACAGGGCTGTGAAAAGTTGCCATTTTGGCTACAGTCCCAAGAAAACCATGGCAAAGAGAATGGAAGAGGACAGAATAGAACAATTCATAGTTTATGTTGTGCGTGATAACTAAAAGCTGAGTGATGCTGGGGATGGATGACAGCATCACCCGCTCAGTATGGCACACACCACTCATTCTGATATGCTTAATTTTTGAATCACACTTGCTGGAGCTGACAGCAACTTCTAGGGGTAATTTAAAAGCAGTAAGGAGGGCTGAGCACTCTGGAAAAGAGGGCATCACATGCCAGTCTCTTTTAAACTTTATCTCATTTTCCGAAAGAGAATGCATTTACAGGATTACTTGTGTTTCTGCTGATAGGAGCTCAGCTTACAACAGAAATATCTTGTTTGTGACAGATATAGTCCACTTTTCTCTTGTGTGAGTGCCACACAGCATAGAGACCCTCAGCCTTTCCAGGTTTCAAAGCTAAGAGTTTAAATTGGTTTTTATTGTGGTTTATTTTGGTTGTTTTGAATTCACTGTTTGCAACAGGCGTGGGTGATGCTGCAAGCTGAAACATCACTTTGCTGGTAAGGAATCATTTTAGCTACCTGTTCCTTTAAATCCTTCTGAAGATCTGCAGGTTAGTTTCAGTTATTACAGTTATGCCTGTGGCAGGTGGGTTGGAACTAGATGCTCTTAAGGTCCTTTCCAACCCTAACTATTCTGTGATTCTATGTTTTGTGTGCTGCAAGATGTTGATGTAGTCACCACAGAGTATATCATTTGGTGTAAAGAGGGCAGTGATGCACAGTACAACTGTATGAGACATGGTATCTGCTCCCTTCAGGTCTCCAGCTCTTGAAGCACAGAGCAGCTTCTATATTGGGAAGTTCCGGGTACACCACGGATGGATAGATGCTTCAGAGCACACCCAAATGCCAGCTACATCTTCCTGAGCCAAGACAAGAGGGACTGCCTGCAGGTGTCAGCCCTGCACTACAGAAAGCACATGAACCAAGTCAAGAGCAGGTGAGAGTTTGGCTTTGTTTTTTGAATCAAGGAAACCTCACACCGGTTTTACTGAGAAAGTAAAGATTGGAAAATCTCATTTACTCCTGTTCTCACAGATTAGAAGAGGGAGAACTAAAGACGCATCCCAGTCATATTCTTGTCCCACAGCTGTTTTTCTTTCTCAGAAAGAAAACATACTACAATAAGTTTTAAATTACCTAATCTGCATACTCCAACAGTAAAAGTAGTTTCAACCTTCTGCTTCCCTACATGCTTATCACTTATTTTTCTTTGCTACTGCCATCAGACTCCTAGATGGTAACACCCTATGGAATAAAACATGACCTAGTGCTTCCACAGCAAACCCGGAGGAGCTGTCAGACCTTCACTCAGAATAAGAGACTGCAAAACCAGTATTTTCTATCTTGAGTCTTGGAATACCATGATGCTAATTATAAGGAATAGTTTAATATGGAAGAGTTGGTACAGCAACCTACTGAAAGGGAAGCGCAGAAGGCTGTTGATTGCCCCAGATTTTGACACTGTTTTCCTGAAGGGGTGTGAGGCAATTGGTACTTGACTGCAGAACTAACAAGCAATGAGGGGAGGGGTAGTGGATCACAGTTTAGAAGCAGCAAGTGCTGCTGTAAACTGCACCTCTGTGTAAGTAGGTCAGCTAATTAAGGGGAAGCATTTTTATCTACTGACTGAACTCCAACATAGGGACAGTGCTGAGATAAGTAATAGCAAGCCTCCCACGTTAAATTTTGTTAAATAGATTTAATAGTAAGTGGCCACCAAACAGAAACCAGCCTGTTTTATTAGTACCAAGATAAGAAAAAGATGGCATTCACATTACCATTGGATACACTGCTTTGCAGCAAAATGAAGGCTATAGGAAGTTACCAAGTTCAAGACAAACTTCTTGCTTCTATACAAGCCAAAAGATATCAGCTAGATGAAATGTGTACTTGAAAGTATTTGTTTCTTGGGTGGTTCAAAGTGAGCTCAAACCGTGTACAACTGAAGGCAAATTGTGCACTCAGAATTTGCACAAAGCACTCTAGGTGAACACTTAGAATGCAGTTCTGCACATAACTCTGAATTACACTTTGTCCTTCCAGAGCAGAGGCACAGCACAGGTCCACCTCAGGCTGTCAATGGACACACATCACCCATGTACAGCATTGCAGTTCATGAATTACAGGGAGCAGAAGCTGATGTTGGTACTCCTAGAAAAGTGAGGATGGTTTTTGAAAACCAACCCAACCAACCCCCTAAGCCCTAAACCATTAATGTCTGAAGTCCTAAATGCTTTTAAAACCACTTTGTTATAAAAATAATGATCCAGGAAATATTTTGTGGTAAGAATATTTTATATTTTTTTTACACTTTTAACACTTACAAAAACATTCAAACACAAAAAATTAAATAACTTTGGAAGCAGAACAAGTCCTTCTGCCTACACACATACAATAATTCCAAGCTGTTGGCACAAAAAGTAATCCACATTCATAAAACCCTTACTACCATATCAAACATAAGTTAAGTAAATCATAGGCACTAGTTTATCAAATCTGTATTTCCACACGTCTGCAGTAAATCTCTAAACACAGAGCCCCGTGATTTCCTGATACAAATAAACTGGTAATGCACAAAGGCTTTCTAGTAAACAAGCAGTCTGTCTTTTCAGGAAGTCATTTGCTGTATTTCAGGGGAGAACAGCAGAGAAAAGAATCCTTAGCAAACTTAAGCTGAACTTACCCAAGTAATGAATTACTTAACTTAAGGAAACGTACACAACAGTTTGATGCAGCCATGGTAAACCCCCCAATATCATCATCTAAACTAACCTTCCAAATTTAAGTCAATCAAGTGTTTGATAAAATCCTCCCATTAAAATTCACCTTTTTTCAATGAAGACTGCAGCATTGCTTTCTAAAATGCTGAAATGTTAAAATTCAGGCTGTAGTGAGAACATGTGCATTTGATCTAGTGCTCTCCTCTGCTAAACAGTGACATGAGATACTGACACCCATCACCTGTGCCAATGGATGCCACAAGGCTAGATCAGTGGTATGTACTGATCTACTGGTGCAAGGTAGTTTCTGTACCCCTGCTGAAAGCTTACTGAATTACAGTGTATTTGATACCCTGACTTAAAAGTCTCAACACAGATCTTGGTCTGAAGTGTGAAGTCATTCATCAACCCAAAGTTTGCTTGAGTAATCACAGCTGCAAATTAGTCTCCACTCCCTCGTATTTGGCTTCTTCCAAATCAAGTAGAATTTCATGGCTTTTCATCCAGGAATATGTTAATGCTGGCCTAAAATTCGAGTGCTAGAACTTCAGGGTTAGTTTTCCTCTGAGTGGTTGGAGTCCAAATGCACCAGCAGTTCCAAACTCAGATACTAATGGGGCTGAAGGCTACCTACCGTCCAATCCAACTTGTAGTGTTTGTCAGTCATTGCACAAAGGATATACCATTCACATTCTCTTACTTCATTGACTGTACATCCAAAATACTGAAAAAGCTTCAAACAAAATCCATTGCATTTAACTAGTCCCACCCAATACAACTTTAGTTACAAATGTTTGCATGATGTCTTCCAAAACAGAAAACAATGGTTCAAATGCTAAATATATGAGTTGTCCAGAGCAAAATGTGTTAGAATAAGTCAGAGCCACCAGAGGAATTTAATAGCTTGTAAACAGACACAGCAGGTTTCATACTCTTTTACCAGTAATGTAAGATACACGTAAGGCAAAGTACATATTTAAACACACTTACATGGGCAATATCTTCTGTAAAAATATTTACAATTTAAAATAAACCAATTTAAGAAATGGATGAAAGTAAAAAAATAGGATACAGAAAACTCCCTCATACCATGGAACATCACCTAAATGAATATCATTTGGCATCAAAAGTCAACTCATTAACCTTAAAATTTATATGTTACAAGTGCATAGTTGTGTTTCCTTCTCCTTAACTATCAGCATTTACAGTTGCTCCAGGCTGCAAGCATAGTGGTATGGTATTAGAACAAATTAACACTGTGACTTGCTCTTTCCTTTGTATGGAAACCTGCTATAAAAAAAAGTTTTCCCCAAATAGTGAGCCATGTGTTTAAAATGTGGCTACAATAGCAAAGGCCATCTTTCCTGAGCCAGGAACTTTAAGATTAGAAAGATTGTACAACTGATGCTAAGCCCTTTTGGCAATCGAATGTGTAAGAGCATTTAAAGCTGATAAATCAACATAGGAAAGATGCAATCTATACTATTGCATTTGTGTGTATTTGCTACATTCAAACGGTTAATGTTACTAAAAGCCATGGCTACTACTTACTGTTCTGTTTAATCCTCCAGACTAACTTCCAATTCTTTCTAGAGGACGTACGTACCACTTTCCCTAAAGAGAATCTCATACAGTTGTTAAAAGCAACATTTCCCTAGCACTGTAGCAGTCTGCAATCAGAATACTAGCTCTGATTAACATTGTCTTGTTTCAACAGTACATATTCACAAATCTTTCTGCTGAATTCAAACAGGCTGAAAATGAAGTTTTAGACAATGTAAGTTGACTGTTATCGTTGCTGTTTTTCAAGATGGGCATTTCTTTGGCATTCATTAGGTTTTTGCCCAGACATTGGCCACTGTCATAAATGCTCACATTGATACATTTTTAGCAAGCAAGAAAAAAAAAACCCTAGAATTGATAGCAATGTAATGTAGGCGTGATTGTATGACCACCAAACATCTGATGTTAGATGTCATTAAAGTGCTGCTTTATAATCTCTGCCAGATTGTGCTAATTAGAGACAGAGAGGTCTGGAATTTTTACAAATCCCAAAAGTCACATCTGAACAGTTTGTATAATCAAGCTGTCTTTTAGCCTGGTGAGGAAGCATCCACGAGCACTGGAACTTTGCATTAAGCTTTGCAGTTCAGTAGCAGCCATCTTTCCAACTCTCGTCTTTCATGTTGCCATAAGTTTTCGGAGCGGGCAATGACCTAAAATAAAATGATATATTTTTCAGTTTCATACATAACTGCCAAAGTCGCAATACATAAGAATTTAAACATTTTCTAAGTAACTGAAATATTCACACTTCATTCATCTGCTTTTCTACAATACAGATTAAGATAAACCCCAAAGTATTTTCAGTTTCAGGTTCTGTGTGTTATATCTTGGCAACTGCCATGTCAGCTAAACATCTGCATATATAGTCAGAAAACATTTTGCTATTACAAGTTTGTATTCTCACAGAGCAATCTCCCACCACTTAAAAATAAGCTTTTTCGCTCTCTCCCCCACCCCCTGCCATGATGTATAAACAGGGAAATCCTTATTTAGTTTTATATTTTGCTTGTATCAAAACCTTGGCACGCATAGATAATTCATTATTGCACTGTGTACAGACATTGCGTTATACATTCATAGAAACATTCAGATTGGAAAAGATCACCTTTAAGATCACCAAGTTCAGCTGTTAACCCAGCACTGCCAAGTCCACCACTAAACCATGTCCCTGAGTGCCACATCTACCTGTCCTTTAAATACCTCCAGGGATGGTGACTCAACCACTCCCCTGGGCAGCCTGTTCCAATGCTTGACCCTCCCCCTTTTGGTGAAGAAATTTTTCTCAATATGCACTCTAAACCTCCCCTGGTGCAGCTTGAGGCCATTTCCTCTTGTTCTATGTATGTAAACCTTAAAGAAAGAAACACCAAAAACCAGCTGTGTAAGTGAAGCACTTGCCTATAGATAAGTTGTGATTTGGCCAACCACACTTCACTACTATTAAGAATTTCCTGTCAAAACCAGTTGCTTTTTGTTGCACAAAGTTTCACACTGCTGACAGTGCAGATGTAGGCTGCAAAACAGTCATTACTGTGACAATCACTTGTCACTGCCCTGCCCAGCACTCACTGCAGAACAGAACTCTTCCACTTTGCTATTGACAGCTGTTCGATCTTTTTTACAATACTGGAGACAAACTATTAATCCTTTCTGTTTATGACGATTCTTAATATTTCTCAGGGGTGACTGCTTCTTCCTGTCAGCTGGCTTCCACTTGACACCTTCAGTGAAAATCCACATTAGTATGGCCTTAAGAGCACATACCCTAATTGATGCATTGCTTCTTCTGATTCTTGTGAAGACATATCCTGGGAAAGTGGACTTATCCATGTAGCCTTTTCAGTTAATACTTGGTCTGTTTTGTGGTTGTTCTCCAAAACACTCTGACATTAAGCAACCTTACAGCTGGGTGCTAGCACAGAGGTTATGTTTAAGCTGAAAATTCTGCTTTGTCCTGTGAGTTGATTGCACTGATTTATATATTTAGCAAATGCTAAGGATGCCACCTCTGTCCTCACGTGTCTTCCTTCCTAATGTTTCTACCTATCCAAGAACTCACTATGGTCCACTTCCTGACTTATAGATTACAAGAGGAAAATAGTTCTGACTTCAGAATGTGTCACTCAGTGGTACAAATGAATTTTCACTTGCCAGCTAGATTTTGTAACGTTTTACCACATGCAAATTCTTACTGCCTTTCTTACTGCCTTCTCAGACCATATTAAACCACTTTATTTACTTAGTTCAGTATCTTTTATTATTCATTTTACTTTCGCACTCTAATTCAAGAACCTTTGCCTCTCAGTTTTGAGAAATAATTTTTCAAAACCGGTTTTGAAGCTCAGGCAAATACTTCATGTGGAGGTCTCCATTTCCATTCTGAAGACCAGGAGATCACAGTCAGAACTGCAGGAAGGAGTAGCACAAATACACAACGTACAAAATTCATTATGAAAATGGCAAGCTAAGACTGCCTCTCACATACTCACCTGCGAATAGGCTGTGCAAGTTTGCTGCGAGGCACTGGGATGCCCCCTGCAGAAGGGGCACTGGGTCTGGGCAAGCCACTCCTCATCCCGGCTGTCCCTGCTGGTCTGGTAAGAGTAGTACTGTTAATACTGCTGGCAGGGCTTGGCAAGCCTGAACTCTGGGCTGCAAGAGGCCCTGGTGCAGAACTACTGTGTGTCAGCTGCGTGGCTTCTGGAGAAGCAACTGAACCAGGTCCATGGTTACTAAATGCTTTCACTGGTTGTCGGAGAGCTAGGGGAGATGGTGCTGCAGGTGAGCGGAATTTACTTGAAGGTGGTACTGGAAAATAAAATACAGATGTTACTTTCAAGCTTAAGTTACATTGTAACTGAAATTAAAACCAGGAAATTACTTTATGTGAATATTCAAACAATATGGAATGTATAATGGAATACAGCCAATCAAGCAGCAATGAGAAACAGGAATTCAGATGTCCTCTTTGTCATGTGTTTTTTGTATCATAACTCTAATGCCTCACTTGCTTACTACAAATATTTATCTGGATTTGTAAGTAATACTAGTAAGCCTCTAACGCTCCATCAGTCAAGTTAAAACAAACAGAGGAGAAAGTATTTGTTAACTACTTCTGAAGCATGGGAACCTAATTCCCATTCCTGAAAGAGCATGTTGAAGAATACAATATTCTAGTGTGATACAGTCTTTAAATAGATTCAAAGTGTGTATTAGTCTTCAATGACAAAATTCTGAGTACAGAGCACCTTATTTTTTCTTTAATGCTGTTCTTTTAACCTAATCCATTGAATTGGAATTCACCTAAAGACATGGTCATGGTCCAGATTTATTGGCTGATGGAAAAAAAAAAAAAAAAAAGATAGGGTCAGCTAAACCCCAACACCAGGAAGATTAAGATGCTGCTACGAAACTTAAATCAGACAACTAAAACAATTTATAGTCTTCCTCTTCTTACAGACATTATCCAAATTATCTGTATAACTAACATCTGTATGCAGATACTTTCTATCTGAGTTAGTATTTAAGGTCTTTTTCAAGTCCTTTCTGGAAAAGTTTAGTAAGCCAGAATATTCAACAGTTCTTTATTAATGCCAGCCTTAAGCAAAATTCTTCAAAAGTATGAGAAATCTGTTAAAAAGTATGCATAAAGTATCACTAAACAGAATGCTTAAACTAATCCCTCATCTTAATACAAATGGAATTTCATCAGTTTTTCCAACTGACTAGCGTTGGTCAGTAACAGTCAACATATGACAATCATGAAAGGAAAACAAAATCATATTTACATTTAGTGAATTTGCATGAATTACTGTTTCCTCCACTAAATAAACTTTTATACAGAGACCAAAGTTGTGTCCTCTTTGACAGATGCTGTACATAAAGATGGTCCTTCACATAGCTTTTATTATCATTTTAGAAGGTAGATCTACTAAGAACATGAGGAGTGAGAGAAGAGATGAGTAATGACAGGAGTGTGGCATCCTAAATGGGGTACAGAGGAAGTGGTAGTTTTCAGGTTGTATTTTGAAGTAATTTCTTATTAATCTTCCTAGACATCCCCTATATGTGCCTCATTACAGATGTGAATTGGATTTGATTCCTTTCTTGATTATCCAAGAGAGCCTTTCCACTGACAGCAATATCAGAGCATGAAGCTGCTCATGGAAAAAGCTGACAAAAAAGGTGGCAGACATGTCAACAATACATGGCAGTTGGTAAGCAGTGAGGAGAATAAATAAAAACCTTGGTGTCAAGCCAGAAGATAGATTAAGGAAAGCAGTAACAACAGAATGACTGGACAAGAAGAGCAGCAAAGACCTCCTAGGACTAAGACAGATTACATACTAGAAGTTTTTAAAATGTGATATTGACTGTAACATTGGTGCTATTGAACCTGCACAGTTTCCAAGTGATTTTACAGTGTAAACATAGGCAGCTTTTATCACTAAACTTCTCATTAGAACACTTGCCTGGAACATAAACACAGCATCATGTTAGCAACTGACTAACAGAGCAGTTCCAGTGTATAAAAAGTGAATACAGCTTTGGGCCTCTTACAGGCACAACAAGGAAAAGAGTTTTAAGTACAGAAAATGAGCAATGAAAGTTGTAACTAAAGAAAGCATGTCACATTCCCAGTGAAAGTAAGTGATCAGTAAATCAATCCTCTCCATTCTCTCCAGTCTTCTGTTGACCATATTTTACCATACTTCCAACTTGTGCTGTCAATTCATAAAATGTTTCCTGTCAGCACAGCACTGCAGACATTGCCAAGAGCTGTATTCATTCTTGTACATAAAGGAATGAATTGTCTTCCAATGCACTGTGATCGCCAAAGCAGTCCACATGATGCAATCTCTGGCAAACTGCCCAGTAATTAAGCTGTACATATAAGGGATTTTGTCTTAGAGCAGTTCTGGATATTTAAGAAAACTCTGTTTCATCTATTTGTAAGACAGGATCACAAAAAGTGAGGTACTGCCTGAGTCAAAGGCTATTTAATAACTATACCCATATGCAGTATTGAGCTGATCCATGTTTAATAAAAAACAACAAACATGCAAGGGTGCTTAACAACTTTACACGACTCCCATCTCCTTAGAAACTAAACAACTAGAACCAACTACAATTAAGACCTCTTACAACAGTAAAAATAAATGGCATTGTGTAGTCATGACATTTAGATCTCCCACCCTTCCTGGATTCTGCACTGGAATGTGTGCAGGGAGCAAGAGGTCCCTGTCTGGCAAAGTAGGATGCTGTGAAGCTAGTCTTACCTGGCTTGCACCGCAAGGCCAGCTGGTGCATACTAACTTGAAACCAAAATCCATTCTAATGCAGTTGTTAAATCATAACCAGTGTGATGAGATGATTCAGACCGATACAAAAGAACAGATGAGGTAAAATGATGGGAATCAATAAACTGTTCTGTCATCACAGTACAGGAAAGACATGGACCTGTTGGAACAGGGCCACAGAAATTATCAGATGGATGGAATACCTCTCCTGTGAAGGCAAGCTGAGAGGGTGAGGCTGTTCAGTCTGGAGAAGAGAAGGCTCCAGTGAGAGCTCACTGATGTGTTTCAGCACCTAAAGTGGCTTGGAAGAAAGACAGGGACAGACTTTTTGGTAGGGCATATAGTGTTCTGACAAGGGGCAGTGGTTTTAAACTGAAAGAGGGTAGATTCAAACTAAATACAAAGAAGAAAATTCTTTATAATGAGGGTGGTGAAACACTGGAACAGGTTGACCTGAGAGGTGGTGGATGCCCCATCCTTGCAAACATTCAAGGCTAGTCAGATGGGGCTTTGACAACCTCATCTAGCTGGAGATGTCCTTGCCCATTGCAGGGGGGCTGGATTAGTTGACCCAAAGCATTCCATGATTTTGTGATCTGACTGATACTGGATTGCTGTATAAGCCTTAACAAATCTTTTACAAATCTGAGGTAAATAAACGTACTTTGAACTGTTTTACACAAAATGGGAACAAAATAAAAGCCACAGCGTGTGTGAAAGGGGCCAGGCTGTGTATTTTAAAAAACTAACACCAACTGCTGCTCATAGTTGTTTATTATTCTGAATCAAAAGTCTTATTTCATTACTACATAATGTTTCTATACTCATGAGACCCAGATCAGAAGCAAGAAAATGAACACAATCAAGGACTATAAAATAGCAAATAACTGAAAAGAACATGCTGGATCTTCATTTACAGTGACAAATGATAGCAACTGGAATATGTAACTGGAGGTGCAACATGCTCTGTTCCTCATTCTCTAAGGTTAAATAAAATTTTAGAAGTAACAGAAGTTAACTTTTTGGACATTTCTATAGCTCTAGCCTATGCCATTGATATAGCAAGTGTTCCACACATCCTGTTGAAAGTGAAGGCATGGCCAACTGAAAAGACAGTGCAGAAAGCCTTGCAGAGGAACTGAAATGGTGGTCTTATGCCAAAGCAGAACATTCAAGAGAACTTCTCTATATTTGGTATTATGAAGACTGTTAGAGACTTCCTATTAAGCTGTGTGAATATGTGTCAAGATCATTATAATTTGCTCATACTTTCTACATGGAATGAACTTGACTCAAAAAGATAAACGTTATTTAACTACAGAGAAACACAGGCATTGTGTTGGCTGCCCTCAGTATCTGCACAAAGGACTTAACAATCCTTAAAACATTATAGCATATAGAGGGCTTATGAACTGGTCTCAGGTGAAACATGATCTTTAAAATGAGACCTTCTAGATTGTAATAAACAGGACCAATTATCTTTAAAACCAAAACCATGAACTATTTTATCTTAGCAGTGAAATCAAGGCAGTGTTGCATCCAAGACTGCCAGAACTTATTAAAAATCCTTTAAAGTTTGTCTAACAGGATTAGAGACTCAATATCTATAGCTTTCGTCTCAAAAAAAAAAGTCAACTTCAGCTGTTTGCAAACTGGAATATTCGATGCATTAGTGTCTAACTGCTTGAGACAAAACACAGACATCTAAATCACTGTATGCTGGGGTTAATCTTCCTATTTCAGGAGGAAAAGAGAAAGCACAAGCATGTGTGCATGTGTGTGCATGTATGTGCAAACCAAGTTGACATTCTGTGCTCATCTACTCAAGGATAAACACATTAGCTTTTGTTTCCAGCACAAAGGATGATATTCTCACTTGTCTGCATGTTTTTGCGCAATCAAAAAATGAACAATTTTTACAACTTTTGTTTTAAAAAATGTATTTTAGCATAAAAAAAAAAATAATACAAACACCACCAGCTATCAAAACTATCAAAAGGAGTGCAACCAGCAGGTTGAAGGAGGTGATCCTGCCCCTCTAATCTCGTGAGATCTCACTTGGAGTATTGTGTGCAGTTCTGGTGTCCTCAACACAAAAAGGACATGGAACTGTTGGAACAAGTC
>JBCJKH010021867.1:6529-20817 GCA_039877255.1 Loriculus beryllinus
CCTTGGGTGCCATGGTTTAGTGTGAGGTGTCCCTGCCCATGGCAGGGGGTTTGGAACTGGATGATCTTAAGGTCCTTCCCAACCCTAACTAGTCTGTGATTCTATGATTAGGAGATCATGTGCTGTAGAAAAGGAGCCAAGCAGTACAATAAAAGAGAATTCTACCCTAATAATAGTAATAGTATTATTAATTACTATCAATTATTTAGCTGAAAAATCCTGTTAATGCAGTATAGAGCACTTGCATTTACTCTTTATGTAAACTACTTGGGTTGCCGTTAACTGCTCATTCGTGCATCTTAGAGGTCTGAACATTTCAGTCTGCAGTGTTAAAACACATTTGTTTTTTCTCATCGTAACTAGGCTGCAGAGCAGGGTGGGAGTGTTCCCTCTGAATGTGAGAGTCCCAGCAGTTCCAGAATGCAGCCATTTCTTTCAACAGATAAATGCATTTCAAACTGTGGCTGTCTTTTCTGTTGCTACCCACTTCCTTCCCAATTTCTGTGAAGAGCTGAGCTCCAGCTTTATCTAGATTTGCTCTGAGCTTTTGCAAGCAGGAGCTATTGCTGTAAGCTGAGGAGTGTTAGAAGCTGCCCCTCATAGGATAACAAAGTGCATCTTCAAGTAAAGAATTTGGAAGATTTGGGCTCATAAATTGTTTTTATCTGAACCCTCCAGTCCACACAAACCAATATTTTTTCATGTTCACTTACTCTCCAGACAGGTATATGGTTGCAGTTCTCAGGTTTATAAAGGAGGCACAGTATACAGCGCACTGAAAAGGGATATAGCAGAGGCAAACAAATCCAGACCATGTGTACAGGCGTATGTGTGTGTGTGTAAGCCTGTGTGTCTGTTGAGGTATTTATTTGCTTCTGAACTTGTGGGTTTTCCACAAGGAGTTCAAATTTGGTCAAATCACTATGTGAAATGTGGCAGGCTTCAGCTGTAAGTGGGATCTACGTGTCTGGCAATTGCCAAATACATCAGAGGGCTTTCTGTGCTTGAAATCAGCTTTCTTCTTCCTAATGGACAGGGAGCTAGAAATCATGATAAGAACCCCTTCCACTGTGGAGTTTTTATGGGTAGTCTCTCCATAGTTAATAAATGAGTTGGTCTTGACGGAAGCATGTTACAGTGTTTTGGTTTGGGGCCCAGGGTTGCATTCTTCTTGCTCCCTAGACTCCCCTTGAACTAAATGGGAGGTGTGGGTGAACAAGATCAGACCCCTCGTCTGCAGACACTGAAGCCACATGCAGCCTCCAGTGACCTCCCTTGCTTTCCACAAACACTAAATTCATTGCTGGTTGGGAGAAAAAAAAGTGAGGCACTTGAGCTTCTTTTCAAAATAGAGAGAAACAATAGGGCACGCTGTAGTGAGTTCCAAGTCTTTTATCTTTCTACAGATTCAACCACAGTATTGATTCTTTATTGACCTAAACTGTCCTAAGCGTGGCTGTGGTTTTTTCTCATATAGTCTATGGGAGAGTTAAGGCAGCTACTACTTTAATATTGATTTTTGTGAAAAAGGTGCAGGAAAGGGGGCAATTTGTGTCTGCAGTTGCTCTTCACTATAAAAGATACCATTGTTAGGAGCTTATAGCATTATATCAAGGGTCTTAATCTGTAGCAATCTTTTTTTACAACTTAGAAATAGGCTTGGGCAAATGTGTTATTGGTGTTAATGATATTTTGAAGTGAAGAAAATTTGTCAGCCTTTCCAAGTAAAATGCTCAACTTAACCATTTGAGGGCTTTGACAGGTTGCTTACAGCTGTTTGCAGGAATTATGTCTTTTGTTCGCTTGGCAAAAAGAAATGGAAAGGAAAAAGGAACGTCCATTTGAATAAACAGTGATAATAATGTTATCTGAATAAATCTTTAATAAATTGAAATTATTCCTGCAGGCTTAAATAGCTGTAAGTTTTGACAAGAAGGGCATTATCATCTAATTATACTTACTTTATGAAAGTGAGGGGCAAGGGCCAACCTGTGAGCTGTCTAAACCGCAGTAATAGAGTGATCCCCTCTGCAGACTAAAGAAGGAGCCATCAGACAACAATAAAGCACAGGCAGAGGGCTGAAAACTGCATGTGAACCCCCCATTCCCACAGATACACCGTCTTGTTCTGAACACTACCAGAACAGGATGAGGAGTACACTGCAGAACAGCCACTGCTGAGCTGTTCTGAGAACCCTGTGCCAGATACTTGATGGTGTTCCTAAAGGTTTCGTTAATTATCAATTAGTCACTCTTGTACATTAGCTTCCCATTGCGAAGTGCTCGGCGTAAGGGTCTGCATCAGCATTTGCAAGCAGGTGTAAAGATATAACTGATAGTAAATTGCCTTCTTCCTGTGAGTACCTGGTTTGCTAAGAACACTTAAGACATTCCAAGGCGACACCTGCTAGCTGCTTTATTGGTGTGTACCTCATCTATTCTGCTGTTAGGCTGATCCACTCTCTTGAATTATGAAGAGCTGTGCCTACTGAAAGGTGTTGCTTTTTCCATACGAGCCATGGGAGAAGCTAAGTACACTGTCTGCAGTGAAACACAAGTATTCACATGCCTTCCCGTTGTGTTACGTGTGAGCTGGTACACGTGGTATTCTTCTAATACCTACTATTTAATTTCTAACTTACAGAGGATCAATAAACAAAAAAATCATTGTCTGCTAATGTCTGTAATCTTTTTGAACGTGTGATTTGTTTGGCCAATAAGGTTGACTTGTTTAAAACCTCCTCTGCCTGCGTGTATTTCACAGAAGGCAAAATATTGTGCTCATAATAAGCTGCCAGAATTAAGAAAGCAGCATAACTCTTGCTCGTCTTAGGTAAGTTGGAGTTGGAACTACACTCTCCACAAATCAAGTCTCTTGTGTGTATACACAGAGTTTTGTTTTGCATGTATATATAAAATATTATATTTAAAACCTGTTAATCGAGGCCCTCTCCTGCATGTAGTTATGATACATGTTTATTCATATGCACCTGACTACATAGGATTTTTTTCCCCCCATTAGAATCTCGTCTCATTTAGCATTCAGGATATTTTAAGGATGAAACAACACTGTGTGATGGAGATGGGCATTGTCCTTAATCCTCTGCAAAAATCAGTCGATTTTGGCTTCTCCTTTCTAGGCCTGGATTGTTTCTGGTCACCCTGTGGAGATGGGCACAAAAACCTTAGGAGCTTGCAGGCAGTAGGGGAAGCATCCAGCCCTATAAAACGGCTGTGAGGGTGGAGGGATGGACCCTGTGCTCTGTGGGAATGGCACATGAATGAGGGCAAAGCATCGGGAGCTGGTTCCAGAGCTATCCATGACAAAGATAAGGACAGGAGCAAAGTAGTGACTTTTCCTCTTTGTCTTCTGAAAACAGCTCGCCAGCTCTTGTGGAATTCCCAAAATATCCCAAAGCAGTTCAGTTTGTGGCACCTGTTGGGCACATTCTGAGCCCAAACTCTTAACCTTACTGGTGTTGTAAGGGACTAAGCCAGTCTAAAAAGCCTGTGGTACACACAACATTAATAACAGAGAGGGCTACAGCCTCACCTACTCCCCATCTTCATTTCCCATAAATATGCCACATCTCACTTGGTCTCACAGGACTCTTACAAGGCTAAAAATAGAGATAACACATATGGATGTGTGCTGAGGATGTGGCTGGGCTCAGTTTCTGTTCCTTTCTCTGATGCAAGAGCTAAGCAGCCTTTTCCCTTTACACAAGGGCTGGGGCCAGCCGCTCTAAGCATAAATGGGGGTGGTTTGGTAACAAGTGTGAACTGAAAGGTCCTTAAAAAAAGAGGTGTTTAGACGTTTTCAGCTGAACAAATTGAAGATGCCCTACAGTTATCGTCCACACAAGGTGTAAATTTGCCTAGGTGTTGTTGCTCTTATGCAGCCTTTCATGCTTATTTTATCATTTTGTCTATAATTCCCTATAAGATGCCAACACTGTAGCTGATACAACTTCATGGCTGTTTTCGCTCATGCCAGCATGCTGAACAAGAGGGGGATTACTAGAGAGAGAAGTTTTTAAGAGTCCACAAACCCCGAGAGCAGCAGAGAATCTGAGACACGAGATGCTCTCCACAAGAGGAATGCTCAGAGCACAAAGTTATACCCCGCCTCGGCATCGCTACATACAGACAGAAATGACTCAGTGTGTGAGTCAGAGAGAGGAGGTTTTATTTACACCCCAGAACTTGGAAATAACATTTCCACTGATTCTATTCTGCTCAGCAATTGTGGGGATTATCAAAAGGCTGTTAACACTTCTGTATGAATCAAATCCTTAAAAATCACTCCGCCCTTCAATCAGAACTGTTTTCTCACTTCTGTGAATTAACCTACAGAACTGGCACATGAAATAATTTGTTTCAGTATCTATTACTGAATATGTTTTGGCTTCGATCCATAAAAGCATTTAGGAGCCTGAGTTGCACTGAAATCACTGAACGGGGCGGGGGGAAGTGTGTTATTCCTGGTTACTACAGGGCACTATCACACATTGCTCTTTTCTCTGGGCAGGTTTCAGGCTCTGGCTTTGCTGGGGCTCTTCCTGGCTGGTGAAGGGAGGCTTCTGCCCAGGCAGTCTCGAAATCCAGTTCTTGGAGGTGCTTTATGCTGGGCACAGCATGATGTATGCTCTGTCAGGGGAGCAAAGGTGGTAGAAGAGAGTTGGCACATAAGGCGACTGTGGGATACCATGAATCACCCCAGTATAGAACACGACTGTTTGAGAGGGGAATGAACTGAAATGTATTAATTTCTTATAATATTGACACATTTCTGGTAGAAAGAAACCATTTTTTGGTGAACTTTTTCCTCTAGTAAAATGTCTGAGCTGCTGGAAAATATTTTGATAGACATTTTGTTGCCATCCCTATGAGCCTTTCATATCCTCCAGCTCCACCTCGTAATAGCAATTCTTCATGATGGCCGGTCCAGCTGTGTTTGAACGGGTGATCTACAGGTGGTGAAGGCTCCTTTTCATTTCACAACTCCTCTAATCCTCTGTAAGAAAGTGTCACAATGAATTTGGTGTCTGAATTTGTGACACTCAGGAATTCATTGATGGAACAGAATATCTTCTTTTGCTATTCTTCTGCGTATGGGCTCTTGATGATTATTTCTTCTAAACAAAATGTGATGTTTGGGGCAAAGATGTGAAGATGCCAAGTGTAAAGAATGGGTGAAAAGGTGTGATGTCTCCAAACAGAGCCAGTCTACAGAACGGTTAGCCATGCAAATGGCCAAGGTAAATAAGACACTGCTGAAACTGTCTTAGCCCCCCACAATCCTCATGTGTGGGTTTATATACACCAGCAGAGCCAAGTTAACCTTAATTGTGTGCTGTTTAACTTGGCTATAAATGGCTAACCCTTTCTGTAACTTGGCTCTGATTGCAGGTATCACACCTTTCCACTACTGACCTTTCTTGTCTAAATTGTTTTTTTAATACGTATTAAAGAGTTTTGATCTGGTTTAATTTCCCAGGGCTTTTATTGCAGTCAAAAATATTACAGAAAATTATTTCTGCTGATAGAAAGCCATATTTTAATAGAAAATCTCTTACATTCTCAGTGGCTAGACAGGTCAATGGGGCTTAAAACCCAATTCTTCTTGAAGGAAGTAGTGCCAGAAAACCTCACTTAAAACTTGATGTGCTGTTTTTTCTTTGTGCATTCATTGGCAAAGGGAACAGGAATGCAACTCTTAAATAAGAAAAATATTTAAACTGTAATAGCCAATCAATAATTCTTCTTATTTTCCTTTCAGCATCGTATTTCTTAGCAGTGGCTTTAATATGTCAACAGTTTGTTACCACGATCCTTTAAGATAAAGTGTTTCTCTGTTTGAAGGTAGAATATTAAAACTGGGTCCCATTTAATTGCCTTTGCTGAGGGTTTTAGCTGCACATAATGTGTAAGGGAAGCATTCTAGCTGCTGGTTAACAGGAGGCTTTTATCAGTTTTGTAGATCCAGTGTATTGCTATCCACAGCAGCAGCGGCACACACAATCTTGGGACTTGGCCCAGTTCTGCTACAATTCAATCGAAGGGATTCTGTTGACATCGGTGGATCGGGTCTTCCGTGATGAGAGTGAGGAGTAATTATTTCCTGCACGTGGGGTGTCTCCTCAGGAATCAGTTGTGAGTTACTCTGTTCTGGTGGCTAACTTCGCCACCTGAGTTTCCATTATAACTCCAATTTTATCTCCTACTTTAAAAGCCTCAGATATACCACGGTGGACTAAGGGGAGTAAGATTTCTTTACCCAGTGAGATACAGGTTAGGTGGTCTTGGAACAGTTCCCACTAAAGCAGGGGACAGTGTTACAAAATCTACTACCATTTGTACTAATTAGCAACTTTGCTGACAGCCTCTGGTGAGTAACTCATTACTGTCTATTTGTGTGCTTGGCTTATAAATCCCTGAACAGCCAGACTGTGGGCACTGTTGTCGTACAATGTTGTTGTGGTATAAGACCTTTTTCTTGAGCATTAGCATGTCTCTTCAAGCATAGTGCTTGAAGTATAAGTAGGTCAGTGGCATGGAGACACAGCCCCCAAGTATGAAGGGCTTCCAGTATTGCTTTTTTCCCCCCTCTTTGGGTCCTGAAGTAGAGATGAATAAAATCTGTTCGTTTCTGGCACCACTCTTGCTGATGCTGCTTGTTTCTCGGCGCATTTTAAATTTCCTCTGATTCGACCTTCACCCTTGCTTGTGGGCATGATATCACATATTTTAGCATGCTTTTTTCCTTCCCTCCCTATCTACATTAGTCAGGCCTGTTGGAATTCTCAAGTACTTTTGCCACGATTGAAGAAGAATGTCCTTTTTCAATTTCTGCAGGTAAATCCTGCTATTCAGTGATTTTTTTCCCCCCATCCTTTATCATAGGCTGTGTCTTTTCCATATGGTAATGAATCATTCCCTTAGAAGTATCATTTGCTCAATTCAATGGACATCTCACAATGCAGATACATGTATTTCTTTCACCTATCATTTTGATTTTAGTTTTCTTGCAGTTTATTGGCTTCAATCTATATTTTCTTTGTGAAGCTTCATTTCCAGCTCTAGTAGATATCTTCAGCTATACAGAAGTCTGTGCTGCCCTGATGCCATACCTATGCTTTCAGCCTTTCTCTGGGGGTGTTATCTACATATTCAGCATAGTAATTTCCACCAAACCCTCTCATGGTTCCATTTAGTATCTGTCCTGAGCCTCTAATCTGGTTTTCTCCAACTTGTCTATTTGGAAATAATAGTGGTGACAATGCTCTGTCCAGTGACACTATTGTTGTGTGTCAAGTGAAATAGAGGACAAGGATGAACAAACATCTCTTAAGCATGGGCTTGGATAACACTGCACAAACAGAAAAGAGTGTGGGATCTATAAATCAGGTTCTGCTTTTGATTTATATGGTGATTTGATGATAGGGATGCACCAGAATGAAAGTATGGTGGTTTTTTCCTAGTATTATTCATGTTGTTTAAATAAGCTTTTGCACAAGAGCTGAGTTGGGCCGAGGGTTAAATGAGCTGGTTGCAGACCTGAAGTCTTGTGTTCCTTCCTTTATATTTGACTCATTGCAAGACTTCAAACCACTTACTGCAGCATCCCTTAGCTGTGGTTTCTCTCATTTCCCAAACAAGCCGTGTGTTTTGGCCTGTTTCACTGTCAGCCTGGTGGGATGGATCCTGCATCAGCGCAATCAGGAATCTTCACCACCGGCATCCGTAGGAGCAGGTATTGGAACATCGTGAGGCTCATTTGTCAAATGCCTGTAAAGTACTTAAGAGCTCTTTGGATGAAAGAGAAATTATTATTAAAAAGCAGTCTTAGTGCCTTAAAAATAACTCAAGACTGGCACCAGATTCTTGAAAATAACAAATGGCAGAGATTTTACTTCAGGATCTCCCCTTGGGTTTGGCTAGATGGGTTTCTAATGAGCAAGTCTTTTATTTCTGGGATATTCTGTACATCCCTGCCACAATTATTCATGTGTGAGTCCTAGAGCCAAATTCTGCCCTTAGATGTGTGTTTGCTTCTCCCATTGGCTTTCTTGAAAGCTGCAGGCATTTTTCCTAAGCCATCATTTGGCCTCTAGTTGTACTGTGGTCATATTTGTCTGTCCAAAATGACTGTGGCTCTCCATTTATAATCTTGTAATTTGTAATCTTTACTGAGATACTGCTGTGGTTTTTCTTTCATTACTGGCATCTTATTGTAATATTGATTTCTTGTTAAACGCAGCTGCATTGGTAATTTTGGCTGGCAGCTTCTTGTTGTTGCTTTCTCTTCTGTACTTTTTGAGGCTGGGAGAGTATTCCCTGCACTAGATTGAAGCTGATTTCTTTGATGTGACTCTTGCATTTAGTCTGTCTAAACAGATTTAATTTTTGCCTAATCTGTCTGTGCAGTTCCCAGTCACTCTGGTATCCAGGCACTAAATTATAGCCCTCTTCTGAGTGTTTTCTTCTTGTAACCATGCTAACTTCCTTTCTGAGCGAGTGACCCAGTCATTGTCATGCTTTTGTAAACAGTTTCTTTTCTACCTATTGATTTTGGTCTAACATTAGTGACCACCCACTGTTTGAGATTGGGAGAGAGCATAATTGTTATATAGGCATCCCCATGCATGCAGACAAACTCATACACGTGCTCTCAGAGTGGACATCTTCTGCAGTTTAATTCTCATGATGGGTTATAGCAGCAGGTCTCATCTGGACTGGCTGAGCCTGGAGGATGAGTGGCTTAGAGGTGAGAAAGTCATGCATGTGTCTGGGGAAACGGCATGGCATTCACCAGTGCAAGGAGCTGCATATGGAGGGTAGGGTCCCTGTGATAGGGTAGGGAGGTGATGCTGGTCTGCAAAACAGCTGCAGAGTGCATTATAGATGTTCCTGGCTCTTTTCCATCCCCACTTTCTGCTGTCTATATACCCACCATGGTGGCTGTGAGGGGATGGCACAAGAGCTTTGCCAGGGCATTTGGCTCAGGGAGCATGGTGCTTCCCACATCCTTCTTGCAGTGCATTCCCTGGCTTAGCAGTGATCCCTTCCCTGGCAGCCCTGGAACAGCCACTGCCAAGGCCTGTCACCAACCTCTGAGCTCTGCTGCTGCGTCCCCACCACTGACTCCTGCAGGCTTCCTGCTCAGCTCAGGTGCTCCCTCCTCTTCCTCCTTGCAGACTTTTCCCCGCCCTGCATGCTGCCTTTGGCACATCCCAAAGGAACTTCTGTGCGCTGCTGCCCCAGTGCCATGGGAGGCTCCCCCGCTGCCACTTGTTGACTCCACTAATGAAATCCATTTGGGATCCCAGTCAGCACAGCAGCTCTCTTGTATTGCCCATACCCATTACCCATTGCTTAACTGCATAACAGCTCTCTGAAGGACCTCAGAGTACCTACATGTGATAACGTCACCCATCGCATGGGGCAGAACTCCACAGTTCCTCTGAGAAACTGCACAGTCCTCCACAGACTCAGCACTTTTGCAAAGCAAAGCACTGGTTTAGTTATCTGGAAAGAATTTAAAGACCTACATTTGGCATGAAAAAGTGCCCTATGTGTATGTGGAGAATGAAAATCTGAGAATCCCCCAAATACTTTGTATACAACTGGCAAGTACCTGGTGCCAATAGCTATAGCCATCACTATGTTGCTGGGTTCGCTTGCTGTGCCAAACAGACCACGAACGTGCTGCTGTTTGAAAGAGGCAGCTCCAGCCCCTATTTAGGAAGAACCATCAGTTCTTTGATCCTTTGGTCAGGAAAAGAGGACCAAGCCCTCTCAAGTTGTGTAGTGCCACATACATATACACAGTACTCAGAAACACAAGTATCCCTCCCCAGTCTTGCCCCTGTCTTTGGAATATAAAGGCTGTGCATCCATGTGTGCCAGATGGTTTTCTGGAAAGCATCAAGCCAGCCACCACTGTTGGTGTTTGGTTAACAGACCTGTACAAGAAAGTGATTCACAGACTACAGATTTATTGTCAATTTTGTTATGCTTAAGGCAGGCAGTAATTTCAGTTTTCACTGCCATTAGCTAATAATAGTAATTAATTAGTAAATTGTGCCGTTGGGATCTCAGGGTGAACTAACAGGGAAAATGTAAATTACAAAAAGAGAAAAAAAGGCCACTAATGCTTCTGAGCTTCCCACCACGACTGAGGGGTTTGTGTCTATCCCAGCCCTCCAAACTGGGTTTCTGAAGAACAACTTACATCGCCCACAGCACTGTCTGGGAAGTGTTAGGAGGAAAATGAAAAGGTACACTGAAGAGCAGCAGCAAGGTGGTAGGAAATGAAGGGAACAGCAACAGAGGGTTGTGTTCCTGTGCCAGCAGCTGGAGGAGCAGGGCTGGAATCTATCCTGGGGGGCAGGTTCAGCCTTTCCCTGCCAGTGGTGGGAGTCTCCTGTTCTCAAGTGGTGAGTGAGACATGAGAGACCCCAGGGGCAGCTGCTGCCCCACGCTCCCTCCCATCCATCCACTGCACCTGAGCTCCACACTTGCCAGCCATGACATTAAGGTCTCTCCTAAGGAACTGCTGAGTGAATCAAATCTATATTCACCTTATTCCTCCCTTTTCAGGGTCTGAAAACCTTACACTGAACTAGGAGGGGAGGGGGAAGTGTTCTGTTGTTTGGGTTTTTCCCTGATTTTACTGACTTCCTAGAAAGGAAGTTTTGGATAGAACGCTAAGAAAACATGCAGATAAACCCAGGGCTTTCAATTCAAGGTCATTTGGAACCCTTTATCTGCCTGCAAAAGAAAGTGGGGGAGAAAAGAATTAAAACATGTGAATTAGGCTGAGTCATTTTCACTATGAATTGTTTGCAGCTGTCAGAATCAGATCTACATAGTTCACTATAGCTCAATTTCCTTTCCCAGTTAATAACACATTGAACAAACATACTATACTAGACTCCTTCTTTTCTTTCAAATAACCTCACAGTGGATCTGCATTCCTCATATAAAGATGTCTCTATTAGCTGAGGCTATTTATAGAACATCAGAGGGCTGAAAGATAGTTAAAAATTAATCGATTACCATCAAATAACAGACACTAAAACTCAGTGTATGAAATGCCTTCCCCTACTGAATATATTAATAGCAAGAGGAGAAATGTAGGATCCTGATTTACAGGCTGACCAGATTCAATTTAACACTCTCCAGTGCAGCTCACGCTCACAGCTGGAGAGCTCAGGTGGTACTTTCAGGAGCCAACCCTGGCTGATGTGGTGGCTTGGGGGAGACAGTGTGCTTCACAGGGGGGACAGAGAATCATGGATTAGTTTGGGTCGGAAGGGACCTTCAGAGCTCCTCTAATGCAACCCCCCTGCAATGAGCAGGGACATCTTTAACTAGATCAGGTTGATCAAAACCACATCCAGCCTGGCATTGGTGCATCTAAAGAGTTGGAGGGTCCAGCTTCAGCTGCAAGGACTTTGGAAGGACCAGCTCCTCAGGTCTAACGCCTGCTGCTGGATAATTCCTCCTGACCTGTCCAGAGGTGGCATTAGGGATTCAGAGATGGAAATTACTGTTTCTACAATCTCCATGTCATGATCTTCTCTTTCTGTTGAAACAGTTAAAAAACAACGGTGGGGAAGTGGCACCACCTGTGTCTAGAAGGTAAAAGACTTGGGCTTACACTGTATTAAGATGCTTCTCTAATAATCTTATTTGGAATAGTAAAATGCTGCTCTGGCCTTTATACTCTATGGCTATAATCATGCTATGGGCTGTGAAGAGAAATAAAATGGTTTATGAAACCAATGAAAATAACTATGGAGGAAAAGAAGAAAGCTTTCAGGAATGTAACTTGTTCTTTGGGTCTGGAAGGAAGCAAAAGAAGAGCTTAGTACCGAGATTGCTGCTCCTATAGCCTAGCTGAAACAGGGCTTGTGTCCCCCAGAGCTTCTTTTCCTTCTAACAGTCTCATAAAGATACCATTTCCCTGTGGAAGTTGCCTTTTTACCAAGGCATTATTTGAGCCACAGGTTTGGTGTGGGCAGAGCTACCTGGAAGGATTTATCACTTGAAGGCACTGCAGGCCTTTGGCGCCAAGACAGGCAAAGTCCAGGATGCCTTTGAGGATGCACTGATGTGTCTGCACTGCTCGGGTTAATGCTAGTTTAGGGATGGAATTATATTTATGGATAAATCTAAATCTAAGGTAGTTTGTTATCATACCTTTAGAGAAAGTGACTGAAGGCTATGGGGTACCTCCCCTTGTAGACATGCCCTATGGGGAAGAAAGGAATTTGATTAAATAAAGAACAGCTTCTAAGACAGGATGGTGAGTTTAACATCTGCCCCGTTGATTGCTGACAGACTGCAACACACAGCTTACGATGTAGGGGAAGTCTGTATTTCCTCTTTTATTGCCAAGTATGCACATTTCCAAGCAAAGGTGACATTTTTGTGTGTCAAAACAAAGGTAGAACTGCACAGCCTTTGAAACATCAAACTCAGATGGAAAATGAGGATTTGGCATGGCTTAATTTGGACTTTATTAATGCCTTTGGGGGAGAGGGATGGAAGAAAGATTAGGCAGATCAGAGCTTGAAAAGTCATAGATCATGCATTTAATAGCTCTAATTCTTAAATACTTGAAGGGTTTCATAAAGCCGTTCTCTTCAAGTGCAAACTCTTTCCCACTTTTGACTGTTGCATCCAGACCTCCCAAGTTCATAAAAAGAGCTTGCAGCTGAAATACCTTGAGACCTTTCCATAGAGCAGGGATCTTGCACCACCACTATGTATGCAGCCAGCATCCTTAAAGGGATCCCACAAGGAATATACATTTGCACATAGACACATACTTTCATTCAAGGTGCATATTGTGTTATTTTAGGTACTCACCAAATGGGATTTAAAGCTGAAAAAAAAAAAAAGAACGGAGGCTTTTTCCATTCAGTTACATTTTCTGAAGTGCTGCAGATTTAGAAAGACTGGATTTAAATGAAGTTACTACTCGATTTCTGAGAAAATCAATTGTGGTCTTATAAGAAATTGATGGCTAGATTTCAAGGTGAATTTGATCTAAAACTGAAATATCGACTAAGGCAATATTAAGATTTTGTTCTGTTTTCATTCTGGAGAAGTGGCATTTTTCACTGCACTGGGGTTTTGGCCTTTCCCTAAGCTTCAAATAATTTGCCACACATTTATTTTCAATATTACAGTGCTATTTTTAAACTAGCAGTGCAAAGCAGTGGTTTTTATAGTAGCTATTACATAGTAAGGAGTTTTCTGTAATAAAATCAATATCATAGGATAAATACTCTGAGCTAGAATAAGAAGCTACTGATAATTTTGCCCATAGTAATCGTTTTTAGCATGGCTGTGCTTTCCACAGGGTGATTTTTCTGATTGTATTTAACATGAATGAAGGTACATTCCAGAAGGTAACATAGCCTGGGATACTGTGACCAACGCAGGTGAAATAGCTGAGAGCAATATGAGAGCGCAGCATAGGAGAAAGGAAACACTAAGATATGGAGCTCTGGAAAGAAATCATTAGTCGCATAGGGAATGTGGAAGTGGAGGGTAATTTATGACATTATGGAAATAATAATATTAAATGTTTCCCCTCAAACATTTTCTTTCAGGTTATTAATAATCAAAGGTGCTAAATAAGATCATTTTAGCTGCCTATATCCCTGGTCCACAGTGTTTTCAAAGCCCAGGCTGTGCAATGCTTATTGTTCAGACTGCACCTTCACAGTTACGTGAGCTCTAGAAGAGGCTTTTTGACACCAGCCATTCATTTGCACCATCCCACTACAGGCCACTGCCTTCAGGTGTGCTGATACCTGAAGTGGTTTGGGTTATAAAACAGAGGGCTGTTTCCACCTCTTTATATCTATATATGCACACATATCCTTGGAGAGTTCAGATTTCTGCGGTTAAGGATTATAATCAAAGGGACTTCTAGAAAGTGCTGATGTCAGCCAGAAGTTTACCAAAAGATGAGTGTTGCACCATTTCTAGGCATTGATGGCCATGGTACCGGGCCAGAATCTGCTTGGATTTGCTGTTTAGTGACAGAGCAACTGGGCTTCAGTGTTAGAATGAACTATAAGCTGTCAACATCTGCAAAGCTCTTCAGGGCTGTGCCCTCAGGGAGGACACGTTGCATTTGGACACTGAACCTCACTATTGGAGCTACAGGGAGTACTGGGGTCAAGTGCCCTCCTCCTGCAGCAGCAAGTGGAGGCTCAGCCGCTCCTGGATCTGTTATCTATGGCCCACCTCCTGTGGGAGCT
>JBCJKH010021868.1:0-13401 GCA_039877255.1 Loriculus beryllinus
GGCATTGGAGAGAAAGGTCAGCATCTAAACCCCCTAGGGTGCCATTGTGGATACCTTGCCATTAATATTGAGACTATGTCACCTTCTGAGCTAGATAGCAAGACAAATAACTGCATGGAAAATGTTTCTGTGAAAGATGTCAGAATCTCAGGATATAGCTTTGGTATTTTTGAATTGAAAATCTGAAATTTGTACAACAGATTTGTGTTGCAGCCTACATGAAAGGAAGCATATATCGTGTAAGACAGTCAGCTGTTAAAACTGTATATTCATCATATTTGCTAAATTGCAAATGCCTTTTTTTATTTTTTGTAATTCCCCTTAATGTTCTTATTTTTTATTTCTCTGTGCCTTTCCAGGAGTGGATACTTAAAAGTATTTTTAGACTGAGGCTCTTGTTGTTACTCCCCTGTTGTTTTATACCCAAAATTTTACCTTATGGTCAGGTACTTAAAGCTCAGAGTAGAGGACAGTTAATTCAGACATGATTGTTGCAATCAGCAAGATGTGTTAGAAAGAATGTCTTTTTACTGTTCAGAAGATTATACACAGAAATGCATAACCCTTTAGATTAATTTTCCACAGCAGCTGAAAGAAATCCTTTAGTGGTCTTTCAAGAAAATAATTCTACTGTTCGCTTCTGTTTTCTTCAATTCACCTACTCATTGCACTATGAGTATCTAGCACATAAATATACCTATCTGTACATAGAATTGATGACCTTTGATACTAGCCTCACTCATTGTCATCACACCTTAAAATATGTATTTTGAATGTAACTCATCCTCATTGCGTGTACTGTTCTGGTTTGAAAGTTCTGTGAATCAAAGCAATTAATCAACCATCAGTTCCTTTACTTCAGAAAAATTATTTTGACTTATTTAGAGATGGAAGGGGAAAATTACACTAGTATAGGAAACCTTTGGTAAAGGTGCAGGTTTGCATTAAGAGCGTAAGTTCAGTTAATAGCTGAATTTGAGCAAAGGCCTATTGAAAGATTGATGTGTATTCCATACTGAGAGTTAGATTTACTTCTGTATGGTATGAATACCTTGAAATCATCATAGTATGTAATGCTCTTTAATGCCCAGCGTTCAATATTCTTAAGTTGTAGAAGTGAATCTACTACTTTGTAGTTCTTGGGTTTTTTTACACTCACCAGATCTAATAACTGTCCTACTGTTCTGTGTTTCAGTTCTACTACTGGCTTGGTAGAAAATCGTCCTCAGTCACCAGCAACAGGCAGAACACCAGTGTTTGTGAGCCCCACTCCTCCTCCTCCACCACCACCACCTCTTCCATCTGCTTTGTCAACTTCTTCACTAAGAGCTGCAATGACTTCCACCCCTCCACCCCCAGTTCCACCTCCTCCACCTCCTCCCACAGCTGCTCTGCAGGCCCCAGCTGTGCCACCTCCACCAGCTCCTCTCCAGATAGCACCTGGAGTCCTACATCCAGCACCACCTCCAATTGCTCCTCCCCTAGCACAACCTTCTCCTCCTGTCACTAGAGCTGCCCAGGTGTGTGAAGCTGTACCAGTTCACCCAGGTCCTCCACAAGCAGAAGTACAGGGACTTCCTCCACCACCACCACCTCCTCCCTTGCCACCTCCTGGCATTCGACCCTCTTCTCCTGTCACAGTAGCAGCCCTTTCTCACCCTCCTCCTGTTCTGCACCCTCCTCCTACAACCATTGTCCCTGGCCCTCATGCCCCCTTAATGCCCCCATCTCCACCATCCCAAGTTATTCCTGCACCTGAACCCAAACGCCATCCTTCAACTCTTCCTGTAATCAGTGATGCTAGAAGTGTTCTGCTGGAAGCAATACGGAAAGGTAAGGTTTGGCTATGAAGGGGCAAAAGGAATGGTCTCAGCCACTTGCTAAGTACACATTAGCTTTGAGAGATGGAATATTTCACATGTGTAAGAAGTTAGAGGAATGCATCTTAAGTCTGTTTCTGCTTTCTGTCCTCTACAGCATGTGCATTGCCAATTAGACAGATTTTTTCAGTTTGTAATTGTGTTTATCAGATGTTTAGGTTGGATGCAAAACTGGTTCTCTGGAAATTAGATTTCTTTTAAAAAAGTACATCTGTTTATAGATGATCTGTGTAGATTATCTCTTCATTTCTGTTTACCTAAAAATGCAGCTATTACTGATAACCTACAGATTGCATAAAAGACAAAAACATTGTTTCTCACAGACTGTTAGGTAAAAGAGCAGACCCATTGGCTTTGGAATTTTGACCACATATCAGTGTATTACAAGCACACATAAATGACATTCCGAAATTGTTTAAGACTTAAAGCTGACATGCTGACATGTCTCAATGCAGTAGTAAAGCTGTCTTCATGTTGCAAGGTGCCCCTCTGACAAAGTGCAAGGGAATGGCAGAGGTGCAGGGCAGTGAAAAAAATGAAAATGTGGGTGTGTTTTTAATGGAAAATATCTAGTAGAAGGATTGATCATCTGGTCTGCCGCTGCAGTTTTGACATTCTTCTCTTTCAAAACTTGACAGAGAATTTCAGGTGGACAGTGTCCTCAGCCTTCATTTCGCACAACACGAAGCCTTGTGTGAATCAGGAGCTAAATACTTTGCATAATGCTCAAGGAGGAGAGTAACATGTTTGTGATTTGATGTTCTTCAGGTATTCAGCTGCGCAAAGTTGAAGAGCAACGTGAACAAGAAGCTAAACATGAGCGCATTGAGAATGATGTTGCTACTATACTTTCTCGACGCATTGCTGTGGAATACAGCGATTCAGAAGATGATTCAGAATTCGATGAAGTGGATTGGTTAGAGTAAAATTATTACATTGCTGTACTCTGCAAAATCGAATGCTAATGTCCATTGTGGTGCTTGTTCTTTGAAAGTTTGATGGTCATTTCTAGTGGTTTTTGTATTCTTTTCTTTACATAATTAATCCATGTTTTTCTACTTTTCAGTTTACAAAAAGCTCCTAGTGCATCTTTGAAACTAAATGTTTTACAGTGGCTTTTCTTACACATCCTTTTTGAAAGAACATACTTTGTTCCAATAGACCACTAAGTATTAAGCATGGGCAGCTGTTGGTAGAGTAGCAGTTTCAATTTTTTGGCATATCTTAACTGTGCACTTTGTGAATTTTAAGTTAATGAAGGCAACTGAGATTGACATTCCAAGGGCAGCTGTATGTACTAATGAGCCTTATTCCACTTCTGATAGAGTTTTAAAACATTAAACCCTAGCTATCAAGATATCACTGCCTCGATTACATCTGTACACTAAAAGTACATATAGTTAGCAGCACTGAACACACTGAAAGAAAAATGGGTCTTTTGGGGGTTTTATTATTGTTTTATCGTTGTTTTTAAATAATTATGGCCTTATTTGAATGTTTAGAGATTCCCCTTCCTCCTTCCCTCCCAGGTACATATTGTGTGGTACTATTTTTGCCTGCATAATGAAAGTTTAATTTTTTTTTTCCTTGTGAAATCTTTTGACTTAAACATGCTGTGTAACTTATGTAACTGTTAAAATAACAGTTTGGTTTAATAAATGGTTCATTTTAAATGTTCCTGGTTGTTGCATTTTCAGTGGAGCCTGCTTTTCACTGGTATACCTGGGGGATCCTTGCATTTCAAAGATTTACAATAAACATTCTTTGCTTACCCAAGGATTAATATTAAATAAGAAAGCATCTATCATCACATTATACCTGTATGTGTATCTACCAAAAAAAACCCAAAACAAAACAAAGACAGAGCAGAAATCTTACTGTGATTTGTAAGCAAAAAACAAACCAAAACAAAACAAAAAATATAGTTTGTGGCTTATAGAATTTAGGGTTGGGGTTTTTTTAAAAAAAGTTTTTACCATCAGTGTATCTGAGAAGAGAAGGGGAGAAGCAGCAGTCAAAATCACGGGTAAGGGAAGATGACAACTCTGATACTGCAGAGTCATTTTTTAAGTGCTGTCTAGCAGTACTGCATGTTGTGCAGGGCTTTGTTGTTTCCCTTCTCTGGAATAACTCCTTCAAGTCTGAGCCCACAGTCAAAAGCCTATTGAGAAGGAAAATGTGGGAGTGCAAGAGCACTTACCTTGCAAGCTTGAGCCTAGAAAGTGGAACTGTGTAATAGCAGAAAACAGGTGTTAAAAGTCAAAAGATTTCTGAATGTGGAACGTGGAATGGTCTCCTGGCTATAGAATAGTTTACAAGGGCATGTGGTTATTAACCTACTATTAGGACTGGGCAGAACTCCAGAGGTACAGTCTGGAGTAGGATTACCATACAGCAAGCCTTCCAACTTTACTGTCACCATCTCAGCCTTCACCATAATCTTGTACATAGCTTACTATATTCAGGGTTTTTTCCTCTGCAACAGTAATGCCTTTACATTGTTTGTGGGAGAAAAGTCATTGTCAAAATTTGTGAATCTGCATCTTCATAACTATGGAAGCAGCTCTCTATACATGCTATTCTCTTCCGTAGTTGTTTTCACAATAATGCCATGTGGTTCATTCTGCCATTCTCAGTTAACTTTCCAAGTGTATGTCCTTCTTAATATCTCCTCATAATGTTAAAGAAGTCAGAAGCACCACAGCAGCAATATTTTATGGTGTTCAATCCAGGTGTTTCCTTGGATCTCAGCAATCCAAAATTGCTAAATCTGGCCCAGTAACTCAATGAGGGAGATCTCATTTATGCAGCTGTAGAGGGTTGTGATCTTCAAGCCAAAGGGCAGTGCACACACCTGCAGATACCTTTAAGCAGGGAGCCAGGTCTACACATTAGGCAGCTGAAAGAAGAGTTTGTGCTTTAATTCTGCATGTAGGTAGTTCTGCCATTCACAAAAACACTTTTCAACTGATGTTTATACCTGCTCCTTGCTGAAGTCTAAAAAGCCCCTGATTTTCCTGGTGGATACTCCAGATAGCAGCCTGCATTATCACTCAAATGGAACAACAGCATGTCAGTGTCCAGGCTGTAACTGTTCAAGGTAGAGGATCTCCTCATCGCACCATCACACCTGCATAGCAAGTATGCTCTGAGTGCGTTCAGGCGCTGTGAACTGGGCATCACTTGTCTAAGGAGACAAGTTAGCAAAAGTAAAGAAAGGAAGGGAGAGAAAAAAGCAAAAAGGCCCTTATGTGACTGCAGCTATCACATACTGGGCTTGAAAGGTACAAAATAATTCCCTACTGACAAATGGTTGCTCTTGACCTGCTTTGCTGTCCTGGCAATTAATAATATCCCTTCCAAACCAGTACCCAGGGCAGACAAAGCACTCATTTAATGTGACACAGTCACAGGAAGTAATGAACCTTGTCTGAGAGAAGTCAAGAGTTAAATTCAGTTAACATTTGAAAGGCGGTATTCCTGGCCTTCTGCCACTGCTCCAGCTTTCTGCCATAGCAACTAGTCTCCAGATAGCAGTAGCATGATTCACTAGTAGCGAGAGGTGACTGTTGAATTTGAATATTTGCATTTATAGATCTACCCCCAGCGATGCATTTGCAGTCTCGGTGATTTGTGTCCCTGGTACTGGAGTGTCCAACAGCCCTTCTCTTTCGGTGGAACGCTGTGCAGAGGGCTGCTGGGCTATTCATGCCTGTGATTAGATGTGTAATAGATTATTGATTGCTTTGTCTTGGACGGTACTAAATCAAGTCTTTGGTATTGAACTGTTTACAGAGGCTGTTGTTTACTTCTGTACCTTTACAGCAGCTGGTTAAAATCAAAGGCTCGAAGTCTGCCACAAAAATAATGCACCAGTAATGTTCAGTATAAGTGCAAACTTTGTCCAACTTCATGCTTCTCTTCATGTCCCATAATCAGAGACAATTAAAAATTATCTACCTCTCCTACTGCAAAATGAGAGGGAAAGAACAAAATTAAAAGTGTAGAAAGAAGCACTTGGTGGCAGAACCAGAACAGAAGACTAGGGAGGTGCAAAATGGTAAAGTAGTAACAATGATGCAGCCATCATAGACCAAAAATGAATAAGTAAGTGGAAGAGAACAAGTACGAAAGAAACAAAAATTACAAAGAGATGTCATTCTGGTTTGTTTTTCAGTAGTGTGTCCTGATCAGCAACCGTTAAATACTAGATATCATTAAAGAATTTAGGTTAATTAATCCCATTACATTGGGATTAAAAAAGCAGGAGGTACTTTTAAAAAAGACCTTTGATTGATAAGATCATCCTTCGCTGTGTGGGGGCACAGGGGTGCACTCTTCTGCATTCAGGTGGACACTGACACACCGTTGCCTGTCTGATGAACACACAGACTAATGAAGAAGGTGCACTCTCCGCTCAGAGAGTGCAAACCAGTACCAGCAGCCTCAGGTCTCTGTGATGGGCATTCTCCACAATGCTGGGGTCTCAGCTTTTATGCAGCTGCCACTCCTGAAGTGTTTTACCTGGTGGCCTGCTCTGAGGGTGTGAACAGAAGTACAGACTCCGTGGTGGACCATGTATCCCCTGCCTGTGCATCATCATGGGCAGGGGGTGTCAGCACCAGCTATGGAGCATAGTGCAGAAACCCCTGCCCAACAGCAAGGCACGGCTCCACGAAGCTGCTGGTTCACAGCAACGTACCCATAGCAGTGCAGTCAGCAGCCAGGGCCCCAGAACCCAGCAGCTGCACAGACCAGAGCACTTCTGAAGAGACACTAAAGCAGTCTCAGCGCAGCCTCTGCAGCCCAGATCTGCATCAGCAGGGATATGATGGAAACTCGACTCGAGCTCCATCAAGTGTCTGCTCTGTCTCCTCAGCTACAGGCTGGGAAAGACTTTCATTCTTTTTTGCCAGACACCAGGGGCAGCAACAGCAGTCTCCCTTTTTAGGGGCACTCAGCCGCTTTTTCCCTTTCCTTTCCACTCCTGGCTGCTTTTCCCACTTGGCTGATTCTCGGGGGTTTTAGCCTGCCTCAGGAGACCTTTCACACACCCTTTGTGGTTGCAGCCAGTACAGATCTTACTGATCCCTGAACTGCTTCTGGGGTACATCACCAGCCCTTGGTAGGTGTTAGTGTCCCTCCGTTTGCCCCTTGAGCTGCTTGAGACAGTGCTCCTTAACTCGTTTCAGCTGTAAGGAGCTGGGATAACCTGCTCCCATGAGCTATGTGGCTGTCAGCTCTGAGGGCTTAATGAATGTCTGGCAGCACCCCACCAGGCAGATGCAGTGGAGCAGGCAGGAGATGGGAACCTCATCCCCATTCCAATTGCTGCTAGAAGAGAAAACATGGATAAGTGCCAGTAAATGGACACTGGGGTACGGAGCAGACCCCAGGAGGCTGAGCACCCCACCCTGTTCCCATTGGAGCAACAGACCCAGTATTGTATAGCCCATGGTTTTTCTCTGATCCCTGCCACACTACAAGCAGACGTCTTTCTCCCTTGCTAGCCCCTTTGCCTGGAGAATGGCTCCTACCACGTTAGTCATCACTCGTGCTCCCAGAGTGCCAGCAGCCCATGACAGCAGCATCAGTAACAGCCTCCACAGGAAACTGCATCTGTCCCATTCCTTACAAATTATTTTCAGAGTTTTCTCAGGCTTTGGGCAGTTGCTCCAGCAGCATTCCTGTGGGGAACTGGAAACAGCTGGGGGTGCATTAGGGCAAGTATCGAGCATCTCTCACCAAGCAGGGCTGAATGCCCCCCTCCTCACATTTCTCTGATGGTTGAATGGCTTCACTTTCAGACACAAGATAGCTGAGGACCCCTTACAGACAAATTGTTTCCATTTTCCTTTCTCCCTATTCAATGCCTTTAATGACAGTGTTATTAACAAAACCATGACATTTTAACACAGCTTCATGGCAGGATCACTCCAAGCTTGAAAAGCTTCAAAAATTGCCTTCTTTCAGTGCAGTTTTAAGCTGTGTTTTAGCCATTTCCACTCCTCTGCAACGCATTTTCTTCACCTCATTCTAAGAACTTTAGAACAGGACTTCTTGCCTCTGGCCTCCCCACTCATTCCCATGGGGCAAGCATCCGTAGTCAGTGCCGTACTATCACAGCTTGGTGTTGCACTTCAGTACCAGCAGAAATAACTCCAGCAAACTGCCCAAAGCTTCTAACTTCACGAGAAAGCAGCCTGCTGGTGTAGCTTTGGCACTGCCCATTCATGCCAAAGCCAAAACCAGTCTGTAAACATCACCAGCAGGACATGTGGCCAGCATGACCTTATGCAGGGATGCTGGGAGCCATCGAGCAGCCAGGTCTGGGAGCTGCCCTCCACCACTGTGTCTTCTGGGTTTTAAAAGCACAAGGAAGCTGGCAATGATCCCAAGTGGGACATGTGTTGCCCAGCATCATTTGCTGGCCAGCAAGATTCCTGGCAGTAGTTCAGAGGTGATTAATTAGAATAAAACATTAGGGTAACTGCTTTGCTTCTCTATATTCTGTTCTCTGCTGTGCCCCAGCTTCTGCTGGGAGGAGTTTCAGTACCAGTGATTCATTTTGGGATGAATCAGAGGTAGAAAGCAGTGACTCAGGCCTTGTCTTTCCTCCACTCCCGTGCAGGGAGAGCCCAGTTCTGGGAGCACCGGGATATAACTGAGCTTCCCAGGCCTGCAGGTGCCTCTCTGTAGATGTCTCTGAGGGAGATCTCTGAGGTGACATGGAAAAGTTATCACCTTACATCCCAGGGGGTTTCAGACCAGGCTTGGATACCTCTTTGGGTTTTTGGCTGACGTGCCACAACTCTGGAGCTCACAAAACCCCAGGATGTGAGGGTCTCCAAAGGGCCCTACAAGCACAGGGCACAGCCAGCTGAGTCCCCACAGCCGCAGCAGCACTGATCTTGTACCCCCTGCAACCAGGAGGTGTTTTGAGGAGCACTGGGGCTGAGGCCCTGCCCCAGCAGTGGTCACGGTGCCCTCTCTCTGCCCCTACGCTGGAGCAGGTCCCACAGGGGCAAACCGAAGGGGCTCACCTGGCTGCAGCCACACGTGATACTGGAGCACCCTGCCATCACCCACATCAACCTTCAGTGTTGGCACGGGCAGTGACACCTGTAAGAAGGTGCTTAATGGGATTCTGCTGCAAAATATCCTCCCTTGCAACACACACGGGAGCAATTACTTTTGCAGGGTTTGTTTTCTGGTTTTAATAGTCCTTATATTCCCAAAAAATTTCATTAAGTGGATTTATCTGGACACTAAACTGCTTGATACAGTATTATATTCACAGCAGGAAATTATTTGCTATTCTGGTGAAAATGAGCATTTCCTAATTCTGTCAGCACAGAGAATTACATTATCGGGGAAATAATAACCAGCTGAACTGGGGGAGGGTTTGATTCATGGTAATTACTGATCATATGCAGATTACTTTACTGTTTTAATTCCTTGGTCTCCCACTGTTTGCTTGCTAAACCTCTAAAAAGTGAGCATATGAGCATCTTGTTAGTAAGGTAAATTACAGAACCTAATTTGTTGATTACATGAAAGGAAGCAGAGCTCTGCACAGACTGGGATGACGGTGGGCAGGAGCCTGCAGCGATCCCTGCTTCACCCATCACTGGCCACAGCCACTTCTGCACTGTTCTTGAGCACCCAGCTCACATCCCCAAGGTTGCAGCTTTCACCTGTGCTTGTGGCTGGTTTTACCAGGGCACGTGAAGGTGGCTCCTTGCTTCTCCAGCCCACAGCAGCTCTCCCTTCTCTGCTTTCACCCTTGTTCACCAAGGCAGAGGTATCAATTCATTCATGCTCAAAACACCCCTAATTCCACTTTTTCCAATTGAGTGCAACGATGAGGCCCTTGCAAACCTTCAGTTTTAATTCACACCATGCTTCAAAACATCAGAAGCTGGTTAGCAAGCTAAAGGCTGCCTTAGATAGAGAGCTACCTGAAAACAGAACAGTACACTGCCGCTGTTTCTCAGCCAGTCTGGCCTTTCCAAACCAGCTCTTCTTTCCTACAGCAAACCTTCAGCACACTCACAATCCCCAGAGATGAAACTGACCCTTTGATCATATATATTATTGTTAGCATTGCTGGAGTGAATATTCAGCCCCTGCTCCCTCTGTAATGGAGAGGTGGGTACCAGGGCCCACCGCCAGCTGCCTCCCTAGGACCATGGCCATCCCCGCTGTGTCTGGGCAGCCTGTTGACTGTGTGCTGCATCTATTCTTAACATACATATCTACACCCTTCTAAGTGATAAGTGGGTTGCTCAGGGGCAGCTGAAGGCAGGCTGGGGACAAGCCAGCAGACTTTGATCTGCCTGTGCAGGATGGCCACCCGTTGGACTTCTCCCTTTGCAGGTCATAAATCCTTAGAAGAATGATATAGGCCGCTTTGTACTTACCGGTAAGAACTACTCACCCCACATTTACCACCTTATTTCAATAATTAGAATGTAATCATAACGAAATAAATAGAATTAGAGGAGAGCTGCTTTCCTTTTGGCTGTTTGCTCTGGCAAGGCTGCTTCTTCCCTGTCTGTCGCTGTTATTTCACTCACACTCACCACCAGGTAACATTTGCTCAACCAGCGCAGATCAGCAGGACGCAGACGACGTGTGTGTGATCTCTGTGCTGCTGGGGAGCGGGTTTGCTTCAGCACTGAGCTGGCTGCCCCCGGGGCCAACCATGAAACCACTTCTGGCCATGCCGAAACCCACCCCGGCTCCTCCCGTCTGCCCCCATGTACTCCCCAGGAGTCGGGTACCTGAGCCACGGAGCCGGCCCCGCTGCCGAGCTGGAGATGCGCATCGGGAGGTGGCAGCACTTCCACGCCTTGCGCAGCCCGAGGCCGGGCCGGGCGCTGCCTCTCGCAGGGCTCGAGGGCTCTCTTCAAGAGAAAAAGAAGCGATTTTTATTACTTTTGATTTCAAGATGCACGTCTGGCACCTCGTACTTCCCATTTACCACTTACTGCTATTTTGGGCTATCCCTCTCTCTCCTTTTTTTAGGAGATGAGAAGGAGTTTAAGGAAGCAGCATTTCAGCAAACTACCTGCAGCTGGAGCAGCATCCCATTATCACCCCAGCTCCAGAGAGGCTTAATACCTAAGGAGCAGGTTCTACAGTCATCAGTGTCACTCCTGGGATGCTCGCTGCAGAACCAGGCCCCCACCTGCTCCATGGAATGGGGGCTGAGTGCCTCATGTGTGGGAGTTCCTCCCAGCCTCCTGTTCGCCCGGAGATGGAGGAACAAGCCCCAGAGGAGCCCTGTGAGAGTCCCTGAACCAAGTGAGGAATCCCCTTCCCCTGGTCATCTTGGAATGGGAAAGCAGCATGGCTGATGCTCTGTGAGCAGCTTCGCAGCATGGGCACCATGAAGCATGGGGACTCCTGAGAGGGACCCATGGGAGGACTCAGAGCAGCCAGACCTGCACACACCTCCTACCCCTCCCAGGCCTGCTGCAGTGCAGCTGGAGCAGGTGTGTCACAGCCCCACCATCCCAGTCTCCTTCAGCTACTGGGAGGGCCATAAACCACATTAAACCACATTTAAACAGAAATCTGGGCTGGCTCCTGTACTGAGAGCTCTGAAACACCTTTGCTTTACAGAAGGCAATGGCCTGACGCAGTAGAGATGCCCATCTGTTCCTCCCTGGTGCAGATCTATCACTCCTCTGAGGGATTCAATCAACCAGCCCATGTCTGACCAGCTGCACAAAATGTTCCTAAACCCCAAAGCATTTCCTTGCCCTCACTGCGCCAGCTTTAGCCTCCTGCAGACCACAGAGCAGTTCACACCCAAGAGAGCTTAAGAGCACTTTAAAAAAAGCACCCAGATGACTTGGGATAACACAAGATCTCTTTCCCAAAAGAAGCCACAGTGCTTTGGAGCCTAAGAGGTCATCTGGAAGCTCCTGTGCCATTTCTGCCAGAGGGACATAGCTGGTTTGAGAATGTTCCCCCTTGTTTGCAGAAAGATCCAGAGAGGAAAACCACCCAGCTCTGCTGTGGGAAGGAGCGCTAGCAGCCATGCACTTAAATGCACAAGAGCAGCAGAGTCAGAGTCTGCACCTTGAAGTAAACTGACTGTAAACTGGTCGGAGGGATGCTGGCCCCAGCAGAGGTGCAGGAAAATTCATCCAAGTGCTAATTACTAAATAAACTAGACTGGGCAGAAGCAGCAGATGGCACATAGCAGGGTAAGTGAGCTGTTCCCTAAGGATCAGCAGAGTGCCACACGCATGCAGCTATTCCTCTGCACCGAAATGGTGTTTCTGCCTGTCGGAAAGCTGTGATCTTCACAGCACCACTGAGGGAACACAGGAGAATAAGGAAGGTTTAATTCCCAATAGGGTGGTATAATCTTGTGAGATCTAATAGAAGTGTAGTCTTTTATAAACACTGAAAGATGGAGCTCCTGCCTCATTACGTTTCACTGACACCTGGCAAGTAACATACTTGGCACTCACAAGTTTGTGAACTTCTTATGCTGTGGTGCTGCTGCACAGGGCTTTCCTCACCCATCCTCACCATGGCCCCGGGGTCATTAGGAACAACACAACCATGTGAAAAATAGTCCTGCCAGGAACTGAACAAAGGTGAGCTCCGAGGTCCTGGTTTAAACACATAAACAGAGGAGCTGATGATGTGACAAGCTGAATGCTGTCACCTCCCAGAGATTTCAAAGGAGTAGCCTGGGAAATGGCTTTTATTCTTGTGTGGAAATGCTGAAAAGCAGGAAAGCCTAGTTTGGCTGAAAACATTTGCAGTGCTCAAGAAAACTAAAGTCTACAAATGAATTTTTGAGTCTCTGTTTCATCTCTAGACATAAGACATTGCAAGAAAACATGTCTTCTTAATCAGGTGTTTGAGGAGAGGTGGGCTGCCACAAGGACATTTCCTGAGAGCATCACTCAGGTTAAAACAACGAGCATCCTACAGGCAAGCACAAGGATAAAAGCCCAGGCTGTTACTCATTGCAGCTATACCTGTCTCCTAACATTCACCCGGGGATGGGGAGAAGCAGCCCACACAGAGTGGCTCTGTGCACCCTGGAAAAGAGAGGGGCAATGGCAGCGACTCCACTGAGACCTCTCTGCAGCTCAGATTCACAAGTCAAGCCCAAGCCTCCAGCCAGGCAAAGCTGCTTGTCCATGGTGACTGGCTCTCAGAGGCACTTCTCCACATGGAGCTGGCACAACAGGTTATATCACAAAAAGAAACCAGTAAGTATGTATAAATTTGGAGCCTGCTAACCTCCAAGACCATCCATGTGCACTTGGGCTGGTGCTTGTTGCTGCCTGGTTGACCAGAGAATCACAGAATAGAACAGAATCATAGCATAGTTTGGGTTGGAAGGGATCTTCAAAGCCAATCTAGTCCAACTCCTTTGCAATGAGCAGGGACGACTTCAACTCGTTTCAAGATCAGGTTGCCCAGAACCACATCCAGCCTGGCCTTGAATGTCTCCAGGAATGTTTTTCAAAGATGAAAAAACTTG
>JBCJKH010021869.1:0-15719 GCA_039877255.1 Loriculus beryllinus
GGCTGCCCCATCCCTGGCAGTGTTCAAGGCCAGGTTGGACACAGGGGCTTGGAGCAAGCTGCTCCAGTGGAAGGGAGTTGGCAGGGAATTGGAACTGGATGAGCCCTTGCCTGGGGGTGCTGGATGGCTGCTGCCCCTCTGCTGCTCCCTTCTGCTGCAGGCACCAAGAGCTGCCAGGTGAGAGCACATCCCTGTGACTCAGGGAGCAGTTACTGCTCCCAGGGCTGGCAAACCTCAGAGCAGACAGCTCGGGATGCGTGTTCCTCTGCTCATGAAGCCTTTGACACTTCTGGGTTCTCTATATGTCTCCATTCATCCTGGAGAAGTGCCTGCAGATGACTAAGAGCTATGAGACACGGCAGCCAACCCTGCTGACCCGACTTGCTCCCAGCCCATGTGCTGAGCTGGGTCCCAATGTCACCATGCACCAGCGCGCTGGAGACACATGATGGATATGATGCAACAAGGCTGCAAATGGGCACCAGGGCTCTTCCTGGGGACCGGCAGGTATCTCAGCTCTGGGCAATTGGGGAAGCTTTGTCTGCTGCCCTGGCATGTGCAGGGATCCAGAGGTGTAGCTGTGCTGTTCCCCCTTTGATGCCCTTCATGTAGGCACAGCGGTGAGCTCTGTCCCCTTCTCCTGCCACCATCCCTGGAGGGGAAGAACAGGAGATCTGCTGGCCCTGTTGCTCCCTCGCTTGTGTATCCTTTGCTTTGGGCTCCTTAGACCAAAACCTGCTCCTCAAGAGGTATTTGTTCAGCAAGGGGCATAAATCCTCTGCTCTTCACATTGCTCTCGGTGGGATAAAATATTCCGTGCCCATCTGTTTAAACATCTTATATTAATACCTTGAAATGTTTGTTCATCTTCTATTATTCTTTTAGCTCTGAAGTAGTAAACGCTGCCGGGCATGTCAGAGTACAGCAAATCCGTGGCTACAGATGCTGCATCTGAACAAGTCCTGGGCTGAGCAGACAGGGATGCTTCTGGACAAAGGGAAAGCTGACATTTTCCGGCAGAGGGGCTGTGACTGGGAAGGGCTTAGCGAAACAGTAAATAGCTGCTGTCACAGGCACTTGTGTAACTGCTTGGGTTTCCCCATCATTATTTATTAGTTGAGTCTGTAGCTTCTCTCTGCTTTGGCTCTGCTGTGGTAAACCTGAGGTTATCCAGTAAGTCGGGGGCGCTGCTTCGGGAAGGAGAGGGTGCTACTTGAGTGCAAATGCTCTGGGTACTTCTGCTAAATACATCTGCTGGCCTGAAGTGATCACAGCAGGGAGGAATCATGCAGATCCTGAGTCACTGGGCAGGGGCCGTGGGACCAATCCTGCCCAGTTCTAGAGCAGAGATGGGGAAAACCACTTTCCCAGGCCCAGCCAAGGCCTTGCCTTGCTGTTTGGTCACAGGGTTTCTTGGGAGCTGCGCTGTGGTTTGTCTGTGCCTCACTGCTCTGCAGCTTTACCATTCACAGATGACCTTGGGAGATTCAGACTGAACTGCACAGTGGGGCAGATGGGGAGGATGAGGATTCATTCACAGCTCCTTGCAGGATCACACACACTCGCACAGCACCACAGCCTGCCCCTGGGACAGCCTGGGCAGTGGTAAGTACGCTGCTGTCCCCGTCCCTTCAACCCTCAGCAGCAATTTCGAGTCAAAGCAGACACAGAAAGGATCACTCTTTTCCTTGACGGAAGCACAAGAGGAAAAACAATAGTCAGGGTGTGCCCGATCCATCTGTCAAGGAGGAAATAAAACCATCCTTCTAAAACTTAATGCCATCATTCACTCAGACCAAAGGTAGAGATCAAGGCTGCTTAGTTGGAGCAGTACCTAAGGCCGTGTCTACTCAGACAGACAGGCAGGCAACAGTGACAAGCAAATAAATTACTCTGGCATGGTCCCTCAGGAGTGTGCGCTCTCCTGCAGAGCAAGCAATTGCCTCAGAAACACATCTACTCTTCAAGGAGCCCTTGGGCTACGCAGGGAGTAAGTTACTCCACAGAGTGCTTATGAGGATCTTCTTAAAAGGAATAAGTTCAAGAGAGAACACTTCAGTGAAAAATCAGTGCGTTTGTCTGCGGCTGCAAAGGAATCTCATACTCGCAGATGAAGCTCGCAGTGGGACGAGTACTGCGGGCACGCAGGCTCAAAACGTGAGTCCGTCACTTCTGCAAACCTTTGGTTTGCTTCTCCTCCAGCTCTCCCTTGATAACTTCCCTTTTTTCTCCGAGGACTTGAGCTCCCTCCTCCCCTCTCTCATCACTATGGCACATTGCGCCATTGGGGACCAGGCGACGTGCGCACCAGAGCCGAGCTCCCACGAGAGGGGAGTGACCTTCCCACTGGTGCCTCTGCCGGGCACGCTTCCAAACTGGAGTGTGTGTCAGCTGATGGGTTCTCGCTCTGGCAACCAGCTATGATGCTGCCATCAGAGACGTCTTTATTGAGGCCAGCGAGAGAAGCAGATGGTCTCTCAGTCAGCATCTCCATAAATGTGAGTGGTTGTGGCTATAAAAGCAAACTGCTATAAAGGGATGTTGCTAAGCTTTCCTTCCAGCGTTATTGCTTGGCTTTCCTCATGAGGCACAGTGACTCTTCCAAAGAAAGGGCATAAATCATCACTTGGTTTTTTTTTCCTTTAATTCCTAGATGTGCTGAGTACTGTGTAATAAATTATACTGCTCACTGTAAACGTAAATCCAGGCACAGCCCTGCCAGCCTCTTGAATCCCTGCGTTGGAAGTGATGGGAAGATTTAGCCAGTCTATCTGGTGGTGTTCCCATCACCCCGGAGCATGTGTTGATGAGTGCAGTGAGCTGAGCCATTAGGTCACCCCAGAGATGAGCAGGGATTTAGGATGCCAAAGCAGTCAGGAGCACAAGGCAGCCCCATCCCCTCCCAGGGAGCTCAAGGGACCTGCCCCTCATTGCTCAGGGCTTGTCTACACAGGACTCTTATGAAAATTAAATTGAAGTAACTAAACCTAAAGTGGATTAAAGAGCATTAAAATTCTGCATAGAACTCTCATTCGAAATTAAAGTGGGCTTAATTCAGTTTAAGTTACTCCCAAATGCTTCTGAATAAGGCCATTTAAATTGTCCTTTATTAACTGAAGTGGTCCCATACAGGCATTTATAAATGAGGTTTAATTAGCCCATTTTGAAGCAGAAGTTAGCTGCCTGGTGCTCCTGTAGGTAGGCAACCAGGTCCAAAGCCACTTTTTGACAGGGTTCCTGGTCGGGATGGGTTAGCATTTGGCATCTCTTCCCAAGGGGGTGGCACGTGGCCAGCTTCTTCCCTGCCAGCAGATAACACAATCTTTGAATACCACCTATTTTGATGGTGTTAAATGTACGAGTGGGAGATGAAAGGCTGCTTTGCCAGAGGATGAGCTCTTCCTTTACAATCTGGGACATGGGAGTGGTAATACCTAGAGAAATCCCTAGGAAAAGATGGGATGCCAGGATTTAACGAGACTTGTTCGAGAGCAATGAAGCAGACTGGAGGAGAGCGTATGCTGAGTCAGCAAAGAAGTGGAAGGAGACGAAGGATTGGGAGGGACTGAGCCCATCCCTAGGACAGCGCTCCTGCTGTCACAGGCTACCTCACTGTCACTGCTGCTTATTAGAAGCCCTGATTCAGACGGGTAACCCTCCAGCAGCATGAGACACTGCTGGCTGCCCTTAATGCCCAGCCTGGGTCTACCACCTGATCGCACCTTCCCCATCCCATCGCCCTCAGTCTCACAAGTTCCCCCTCAGGAAAGGCCCCGTGCATGCGTGTGCTGCAGAGGGGATTTCCACCTCTTTCCTGTGGGTGCAGATACCTCAGCAGGACGGAACCACAACAGCACTCAGCAGCCCAGCACTGCCTGTCCTGCAGCAGAAAGGGGAGGATGCAGCTGCCCAACAGCCACGCTCAGCATCCCGCTTCCCATCCCAACCTCCCCACTGAGTGCCTCAGCCCAGGGAATCAGGACTGTGCCCGTCCCCACCATCCAACCCCAGCAGAAGGACAGTCAGATTGTGGTGATATGAGGGCCTGAGCCCAAACCATCATCTGTACAGGATACCTTCCAAAACAAAGGGGTGTTTGATGGGGGTCTGGATGTGGAAGCAGAGCGTGCAAGTTAGAAAGCACTGCTGCAAAGCACCATGAAGGTGCTCAGCACCCCGGTGAAATCCATGGTAAGGTTCTTGGCGTGTCTCTGGCAGACTCGGTGCTGTTTAGGCTCTCTGAATACAGCTCCTTCCCTCCCCTCAGCCTTGTTCTCCGTTCTGCAGCTCCTCCAGCATTCGCCAGGCTGGGACGACTCAACCTGCGGCAGTGCTGGTTTTCCATGGGATACTGCTCCCGGGGCAGTGGTTTCACTGAAGTCCTGCTGGCTCTGACCCCCGGGGAGCAGAGCAGGGCACAGACCTGAGGGCACGTCTGGAGGAAGCAGCAGTTGGAAAGCACCGTGATAGCGACTGCAGCAGCAGCCCCATGGCACGAGGTCCAGTGGAGAGCAGAGCAGAGGCGGGACTGTCCCTGCAGATGCTCCAGGCGTGTTTGCACAAGGAACTTAAGTGCAACACCTCCTCCTCAGGGCTGTGCACTGGAACAGGTCAATACGCTTTCAAATCACAGTTAAGCGAGAGCCAGTTTCTTGCTTTGGAATGAGATGCTGTAGGAGCTTTACCCAGCGGCAGGAAGAGGAGGTGGCTCTGCAGGACCTCTCCCTCCACAGGGCACCCTTGCCCAGGGAAGAAGCGAAACCTCCTGCCTCGTCGCTGGTTGTGAGGGGTGCAGCAGTGATCCTAGCAGAGCCTTTGTTCTGGAAGCCTCCATGCCCTCAGAAGCTGCAGGCTCCGCAGCAGCCCTTGCAGTGCCAAGCAGCCGAAGCGCTTTCTCTTCAAAGCAATTTGCAAATGTGAAAAGGAAAGAGAAGGAAAATCAAAAGTAAGCACCGGGAGCCTTGGGGTGCAGCCAGCCCATGACCCCTTTTGACTTGCAGGGTGGAGAAGCCAAGACCCTCTACCTTGGCATCGCTTCTTACCAAATCAAACCAGGCAGCGTGCAGTTGCTGTCACTGCTTTGCATAAATGAGGAGATCCAGCTTTGTGGCTCTTACTTTGGCATATTTCCTACAAAAAGCACATCTGTGGCCCTACTTTTTTGGTGCAATAGACTTTAGCCTGGAAGCAAAAGCACATAAACAATGCTAAATTCATGCTGACTGGAGTAGATTCCAAAGGAAAGAAGAGTTGGGAAAGCACCTACTTAAGTACTGACTAAGGATATTATCTGTGATCTGAATCTAGCCTCTGTGTGTGTGTTACTGTTGAGTACACAGTGCGGTTTCAGACATGGCCAGAGACAAGAAAAAATGATTGTTCAGGGTAACCACAAGGAAGATGAATGCAAATGTATTCCTGTAACTGGGAGAGTTCCCTTGCTCTTAAGCCAGGCTCCGGTACATGGCCTCAGGGGAGCAAATTTGCAACTACCTTCATTAAATTGTTTAGGAATGATTAATCAGAAGTCAGAGATGCAAAAATCTCGCACATTGTGAAATGTTGGTTCCATTCCTGCCCTTACGCACAGCCTGCAAGGGTGACTTCACACAACACTCAAGGGGACAGGTGCTGGCGGTTGACAGATGCTTCCTGCTGGCTCTTATCTAAAAGCCCAGGTTGATGAGCTTCTACTGCCTGAATTACAGCCACAGGCATCGCATCAGGATCAGAGCAGTGCAAGAGCCGTGTCAGAGGCTCCTGCCTGTTGGACACAGGGCACGCAGCCTGCATGGGCACCCTCCGGGCAGGTCACCACGGTGGGAGATGCTGTTGTCACCCGGCCGTGCTCTGCTGTGTGCATCCATGGGGTGACTCCCGTGTCACCGTGTGCTGTGTCCAAGAGCAGCACATACGGAACACAAACACAGCAGACACCATTGCTGATGGGCCCAAAGCTCGTGTCTGTGCCTTCACACTAAGCTGCCTACAGCTTAGGCTCAGCTTAAACCACAGCATCCTCAGCAACCCCTTGGTGACTGCAGGGTCTGACTGAACCCACCATCCCCTGCCCTCCATCCCCTTTCCCTTTCCCTTTCCTTTTCCCTTTCCCTTTCCTTTTCCCTTTCCCTTTCCCTTTCCCTTTCCCTTTCCCTTTCCCTTTCCCTTTCCCTTTCCCTTTCCCTTTCCCTTTCCCTCTTTCCTTTCCAGCTTCAGCTCCTGGGTGTCCTCTGCTTTCCATGGGCATTGAGTGATGTTTTCCTGACAGTCCTAAGGCCAACTCCTTAACATGGTTGGGTTGGTATCACCTTACACTCCATGCGGGTCAGGGGATGCGCTATCTCTCTTCGGATGCACTGAGTAGGCGTTTTGGAGCTCAGGGACCCAATTGCCATTTGACATCCACCTCTGACGGGGAAGGGGACAGTAAAAACAGAGCCAGGACTGGAGTTCTAATGCGTGTAACCTCGGAGTAACAGCGGGCAAGGACAAGCTGGAAACCCCCGTGAGGAACCAGCTTCTCCACTGCACTGACCGCCTCGATCCACGATGAAGATGCCCACCAGCGGCTCGAAGCGGGGCTGAGGGCCCCCCATAGCTCCCAGCGAGGATGAGGAGGAGGAGGAGGAGGTCCCAGGAGGACGCGGGGAAGCAGGCGGGCGCATTTCCCTAACGAGCGCGCTTGTCGGGGCAGATCTGCCCGCGTTGCAACACGATTTGCACAGGAGCCGGGTGTCTGCAGCGGGACCTGCATCGACATCTGCCGGGCTGCTCCGAGAGAGGGGCCCGAGGAGCCGGGGCCGGTGGGGGGGGGGGGGGTGGCCGAGCTCCGGCCCTGCTCTGCTGGGGAGGGGAGGCCCGGCCCGGCCCGGAGCAGCGGTCCCGCAGGCAGAGCCGCGGCCGGGCGGGGCGCGGGGCGGACCGGGAAGCGGCCGCTGCTCCGCCCCCGCCCGCTCTGCCCTTCCGCGTTGGCGCGGCCCGGGCCCCGGTATAAAGCGGCGGCCGCCGCCCGGTGCGCTCTGGCCCCATGGAGACGCAGCGGCGGCCCGGCGGGGGCAGGCCGGTAAGGGACGGGGGAGGGCGGGAGGAAGGGGGGAGCCAGGCCGGGCCTTACACACCGGAGCTTGGCCCGGGGTCTCTGCCGAGCCCGGGCCCTGCTGCTAACGCCCGCCTTGGCCCGCAGGTCCTGAGCGTGAGCCGAGGCCGGGAATACCCCGCGGGGAGCCATGAGCGCGGGCAGCGTGTCCTCCGTGCCGGGCTGGCCTGAGGCGCTCCCGGCAGCCAGGCCGCCGGTGTCCCGGCTTGGAGAGAGGATGAGCGGCAGAGAGCAAAGCGAGGGCCGCGGCCTCGGCCCGGGCGGCCTGCCCGGAGCGGAGCCGCCGGAGGAGACGGGGAGCCCCGGGCGGGAGCTCTGCGACAGCGCCGAGATGCAGCTGAAGGTGGATTTCTTCCGCAAGCTGGGTTACTCCTCGGAGGAGATCCACGTCGTGCTGCAGAAGCTGGGGCTGAACGCAGACACCAACACGGTGCTGGGGGAGCTGGTGAAGCACGGCCCGGCCGAGCGGGACAGCACCGACAGCCCGGCGGACGCCAAGGAGGCCCCGCTGGTCCCGCGGGGGGGAGCAGGGAACAAGAGCCCGGCGCCGGGCCCGGAGGAGGCGGAGAGCGATAACCTGAAGCCCATCGTTATTGACGGCAGCAACGTGGCCATGAGGTGAGTTTGGGTGGCCGTGGTGGGCCCTCCGGGGCTGTTGGTGCTCAATGGGGTGCTGGTTTTACGTGTTCTGAGGTGTGCCAAGAGCTTGGAGTCTGCGAACAGCTGCAGCTGGGGGCTCTGGTAATGCTTCTCAAGGCATCTCGCTGATGAGCGCATGAGCATCGCGTCTGTCTTGGTGCCTGTCCTGCCCATGGGCTCTGCCAGCCCCGGAGCAGTGGTCACAGGGCTCTGACAGAGAAAGGCGTGCTTTCTGGGCAACAAAGACATTTCCTTGTGTGTCCCAGCTTAGGAGGAGGATAACTGAAGTTACATTGTCCTCTTACCTAATGGCTTTATGTAAGTTTCAGTAGCAGGAAGTTGCTCAATAAATAATTACAGGGTTAATTAGAGGAGGCTCTGTAATACAGAGCTGTCTCCTGCATTGGAGACCGGTCTCTGAATTGTGGCTCTTGTGTTTTGGCTGACTCTGTGTATGGTGTAGAGAACAGATGAGATGTTAAAGGGCCTCTCCAGCCTGTCCGGGGCTGCAAGTCATCCTCAGCATCATAGGTGCTGATGGCACAGGTCCTGTCGGGCACTGTGACCAGGGGCAGCCTGCGGAGCTGGAGTTCAGGAGCCTTAATATCCATGGAGCACCCATGAGCTGAATCCTTATTGTCTTCTTGTCCCTGCTGTCACCTTGGCTATGGTGCTGAGCATTGCTCGCCCTCACCCCAACCCTTGATGCTGTGCTCCCCACCTCTACACAAGGAGGCTGGGCTGGGTTAGTTTAATACACTAAGCTTCTGAACTGGGCTCTGTTGCTGCAGTTCAAAAGCAAGCCTCCTTCACTGCATTTTGGCTTAATAGGTCTTGTAGTGTGTGTTTGTGTGCAGAGACTTCTTAATTAAAGCCTAAGTCTGGTTGCACACAGCTGCTCTGGATTCCTGTAGCTGTTGTCTAAGGTGAAAGTGCTGAGTGGAGCTTTGCTTGCAGGTGTGGTTTTCTCTAAGCTGTGAGAATGGGACTGAGAAAAGATGGCTTCAGTGCAAGCAACAAATGGCCTGCGACTCCCAGGGGGAATAAGGAATTCTGGTGGCAATGGAGTGAGGTTGGAGAAGAAAAGGTGGGACCTGGGTGCACACGGGAGAGCACAGCCCTTTTCCTGGGGCTCTGCAGTCACTTGAGGAAAATGGCCCATTGCGAGACCTGGGCTGACAGAGTGACTCCTGCAGGGAAGTTTACCTTGGAGAAGTGCTTAAACAACAGAACTGGTTGTGGGGTTTGAAGGCAGAGCCCCTTCCCCATGGAAGTTATCCCAAAAAGCCCAGCAGATGTGACTGAGGGCAGGCCAGGCAGCAGTAACGCTGCCGATGGGACAGAGCCTGACAAGAGAGAAGCACTCTGGCTTTTTTAAGCAATTTGCTAGAAGGGGAATTCCATTCTGAAACTTCCTGTATTGATGGTGTGATGTTCCCTGCTGATTCATTTGCCGTGTGTACAGCAGCCTTGCTGAACAGCTCTTGACAAACATATGCAAATCAGAGTGGAAATTAGCTTTTACTTCCTTCTAAGGGAATTTTTTCTTGGCTGCTGCCAAATCAGATCAGCCCAATTAGCTGCCTTCTGGAGATGTGAGATCGGTAGCAGGGACTCCGAAAGAAAAACATCTGCTTTTTGTATTTCTCTCTAACAGATCACAGTAACCTGTGTGTGGGTAACTGCAGCAAAACCGGTCTGACACTGGAGAAACCTTTTAGAGCATCTTGGTTCCGATTGTTAATGTCAGCCTTTCTGTAACTTGGGATTCTGAATGTACATCGGGTGTCTCTGTAGGTGTTAGTTTTGTAGTCCTAAAAATACCAAAATGCTTACTCTGAAAACTCTAACTCTGATTTTCCTAACAGCTTCAGGAGGAGAAGGCAAGTTTGTTTCTGGTGCTACTATGGAGTAGATCACAGCAATGTCTCTGCTGGGATGTAGGTTCTTTGGTAATCAGTTAATGGAGGAGTTTACTGGTGTGCTACATGGAGTTGAAATGTTGTTGGAGTGTAGATGGGAAGGGTAAAACCTCAGGGCAGGAGCAGTGCCCAGGTGAGGAAATCTGACTGAATTATGAGACCAGTTATCTTCAGGATAGTGCACCTTGCCGGGGTGTTATCATGAAACACAGGCTGTTAGATCCCCAGAATGCAATGTAGGGCTGTAATACAGAAATGTTGAATGTGTGCCAGAACCATTATGAGCAAAAGAGCTGATTGTGCTGTAACTACTGGCACTTGTAAAACAGAAGCTGTAGTTTCCTCTTAGAAGTTCTGGAAACTATTGATAGGACCTAATAAATAATTAAGCAGCAGCTTTTTTGCATTGGTACGTGGCTTCTGATGCTGTTGTCAAACTTTGTTCTCAAACTGACAAGTGCTGTTAGGGGATTCAGTGCTGATCCTGTTAACAGGAGGTGTTAGTTTTGTGCAAATGCTGCCATTTGTAACTGATTTGGGGCCATAATATAATAAAGAAGCATCCTTTATGTGCTGGTTGACTTGATGTAAGTGTATGAGATGTCTCTTTTCCTGAAGTTATCAAAATAACTTTATAAGCAAAACCCCTGGTAAGGGTACAGTTTACACTGGCAGGACTTAGCTGCTGACAGACTAGGACAAAGGGTGTTGAAGATCACATTGTACTCGGGGCTAAAAATACAGATCTAGAGTCCAGAGTTAAAGCAAAGGTTCTCTTTCAGCAGCTGCAACAATTACAGCTGCTCTCTCCTTCTCAATGAGGATTTGGGTGTTTCTTGGTCCTCAGGTGCTAAAAGAAACAGTAATTGTGAGTTGCTGTTGCTGTTTACACAGATGAGTATCAAATACTGATTGTGCTGCTCGTCGTGCTTCTTCACTAGATGTTTTCCAAGTTGCTGGATCTGTTTGCTTACTGTATTGGCTGACTGGTCTGTCCGTATCCTGAATATTGAGAGTCTTCCTTTTCTTCTTTGCAGCCATGGAAATAAAGAGGTGTTCTCCTGCCGAGGTATCCTTCTGGCTGTCCAGTGGTTTTGGGACAGGGGACACAAGGATATTACAGTCTTTGTGCCATCTTGGAGGAAGGAGCAGCCACGACCAGATGTGCTTATAACAGGTGTGGAAATATGAAAACCAAAAGTGGCTTTTCAGGCTTACTGCTGTGTCATTTAATGAGCTGTAGTTAGTAATTAACTTATGTGAATGGAAGATCTGAGTGGTAAGAGATCCAGTAAGCTGCTGACCAGTGAGAATTAGTCATTAACTTCTCCCCAAAGTGAGTGTTTGACTGTAACATACTTTGTACATGTGAAAAGTTAAAGCTTGATGGGAATTCCTCACATTGACAGGAGTTTGCTCTGCACTTGCAAAGAGCTGAGATTTCCAAGTAACTTTACCCAGAAACCTATGCCTTTAATATGACATGAGAAAAGATAGGAGCCTGCCAGTCTTAACAAATGCATATTGCACTTCACATGCCAAGGATTATATGGATGGGACTGACTGTATTACAGCAGCCTTTGAGTGTTTGTGGGTGCCATGCAGGCACTGGGTGTGGGAGTCCCCCTCTGACAGCCTGATGGATGGTATAAGCAGAGATGAGCATACAGGCTGGCTTGTGGAGAGACTTTACCTGAATTCTGTCATTTACTGATGATGTTACTTTATGTGCGAAGGCCGTGTCCGTGTGTTCACAGTTGTGTTTGTTCTAGACCAGTACATTCTCCGTGACCTTGAAAAGAAGAAAATTCTGGTCTTCACTCCTTCCAGGAGGGTTGGAGGCAAACGTGTTGTCTGTTATGACGATCGGTTCATTGTGAAACTGGCACATGAGTCTGATGGCATTGTGGTTTCTAACGATACTTATCGGGACCTGCAGAACGAGCGTCCTGAGTGGAAGAAATTCATTGAGGAGCGCCTGCTGATGTATTCCTTTGTTAATGACAAGTACGTTTCCCATTGTTCCTGTGCTTTTAAATCAGATCTGGGTGAGCTGGCGTGTTTTAATGGAGCAATAGCAAGTGATGTATGAAAAGAACAAAATGCTGGTACAGAATTGGAGAAGGAAGTGTGGTGGGAAGAGTTGCCCAACTGTGATGAGGTACAAAGGCATAAGAAATTGGAGTCATCTCAATAGCTGTTCATAGCTTGGAGGTAAGAGCTCTGCTGTAGTGGAGCTCTCCTAGGAGAGCTTTGAGGCTCAGTCTCCTCACAGGACAATCATTAGCAGGCCCAGCAGCAGGTACTAATTCTGATCAGTAACAGAGCACAGAACCTTTCCTGTGCCTGCAGTGAGGCATTTCATGTAGGTCTTTACCTGGTGACAGGAGGATTCTGTCTGCAGTGAATTGGGAAAGCTTCTTGGGGCTCAGATAGGAATTTTTATCTTGATCTTCAATGAAATGGGAGACTTGAAGAAGAAATGACACCCTGACCCAAGGAAGTGAACTGCTCCTGATTGAGGTTTATTTTCCTTTAGGTTTATGCCTCCAGATGATCCCTTAGGGCGCCATGGCCCCAGCCTGGATAACTTTCTCAGAAAGAAACCTGTGGTTCCAGAAAACAAGAAACAGCAGTGCCCTTATGGTAAGAGCTGCCTTCTAAATGTGAAGACTGCGGTGTCTGTGCAAGTGTAATGCATACCTCTATTAGCAAAGTCAAATTCAGCTGGTCATGCCGTGCTCATTCCATGCTCTGCCTTTCCTTACAGGGAAGAAATGCACTTACGGAATTAAGTGTAAATTCTACCACCCTGAAAGGATCCATCAGCACCAACGCTCGTTAGCTGATGAACTCCGAGCCAATGCAAGGTTGTCTCCTACCAGAAGTACCAGTGCCAAGGAGGAGAAAAAGGGCAAAAGAGGTTCCCAGGCAGAGCTCTTGTGCTCTGTGCCCTCAGAGAGTGATAAAAGCTCTTTGCAGAAGGTCTCTGCAGAGAGGAAAAGCTTGGCCCACAAGGCCAAGGCCAACGATGCCGCGCTTCAGGTCAAAGGCTGTGTGTCAGGCAGTGTCCTCCCTAACAGTGGGAGCCACAGGTCCTCTGACAGGTACCAGCAGCCTCCTATGGACTCTCTGTCTTACATCTCTCAGGAGCATCTTGACTCAGGCATTGGGTCTCTGGAGAACCAACTGTCTGATATGTGGCCTTGCAGATCTACCAGTCACTGTGATCATTCCCATGCTGACCAGGTGGCAGTCTGCACCTGCAGTAGGCAGAGACCCATCTATCCACATTCTCCCAGCTTAGAGCAGAATGGTCTGGTCTCTTACAAGCATGGTTCCCACAAATCTTCTTCCTCTGGTGCTAGCTTCTTGCAGTATAGCCCTGAGATATCTCACTCAGGACCACCTCACTCTTTCTCAGGCTATGGAGTACCTGTGCACCCAGCAAATGCCGGGCAATACAGTCTGCCCAGTGAGTATAACACCCCTCCACCCCATTCTCGTGAGTACTGGTCTGAACCATACCAGATGCCTCCTCCTCAAGTGAGATCTTCCAGTGTGCGAGATCCTCGCTCGGTGCAGAGAGCCCCAGGGCCAGTGTATGGGGACTCCTGCCAGTGGGCTGTGTCTGACCAGTTTGCAGAGGAACGGGCCAACGTGCACACCAAGCTGTGTGGCATATTCCATCCCCATTTAGTTGAAGCTGTGATGAGCCGTTTCCCTCGGCTTCTGGATCCCCAAAGGCTCGCTGCGGAGATACTCACATACAAGTCTCAGAATCCAGGTATATGAGGTGATGCTGAGGGCAGCCAGGCATGGGAAAAGCTTAAAGAGCAGTGTTTGCACTCTGTAGCTGCCATAGCTGCCTTCTGAGGGCTCCTTCTTACTCCTTGGAAGTACCAGGCTCTAGGTGGAGGCTGGATACCAGGTGTGGTATGCTCACAGCAAGTTCTGGTCTAGGTATGACAGCGTGCCCCTCTTAGGTGAGAGCACCTTAGTGTCCCGCCTTCCCCAGGGGCTGTGGAAGAGGCTCTGGGTGCTGAAGAGAAGAGGTTGCAGCTTCAGAACAGGATTTTTTCTTTTGGGGGTTGCATGGTGAGTTAGGGCCACCCTAAATTCCTGCAGTTGTTCAGAAACTGAATGTGACTTTACTCCTCCCGTTAGCTTCGATTTTGAGATGGTTTAGTGTATGTCAGGCATGCAGAGGGTGCACTTGGGGGAGCTTATGAAAGATCTGGGCTAGTACTTTTGTGGTGGCATGAGGCTTATTTGTGAAGATTGAAGTGCTTTGTCAAGGTTGTTCTTAGCTCTTAACTAAGCCTCTTTACTATATCCTGCCATGCAGATCTGTGGGAAATGGTGGACTATATCTAGTATGAAGCTAGGTTTTGCTGGCTCTGATTTGGTTTTATCGGTGCACTCCTCTGAGGATGCTTTCCATACCTCTCCCACTGAAGCTGACCGTCCTGAGGTGAGGCAGTTCTCCAGTGTGTACCACAAGTGCTCAGCAAGCTGCTCGGCTCCCAGAAAACAGGAGCTGGGAGTGCAGCCCTTCCTCAGGATGAGAGACCTGACACTGCTCCAGAGCTGGGACATGCAGTTGTCAGAACACAAGGGTGACCACGGTGTTGATGCTGAAACATTGACCTTGCCTGGTACCTCTCTTAGGCTATCTCTGTACACCACCGACAGGGAGATTTATGAAGTTGTGCCTTTTGTCTTCAGACAGCAATAGCTTTGAGCACCCACTAAACCAGCTCTAGTCATGTCTGGACTGCTGCCAGTCCTATTCTGGAGGATTCCTTAATAGTTTCTCCTCTGTAAAGCTGTTGCTTCATCTTCCTACCGATGTTCTCCTGTCCCTTTCAGCTTTGTCAAACTATAGCAGCATCCAGAAATGTAGAATGAGACTTACTTGGTAAGACTGTTCCCCTCTCATTCCCTTTTACTCTGAAAGATGTTTTTTTTTACTGTAGATACTGATTTTAAGAGATACATATTTTAAAGATGCAAAACCAATTGCTGTAGTAATTGGTTCTGGTCCTGGCATTTCACTGTGCTTAGAATGCAGAGGTGTTTCTTGCACTTGCAGGCCAGAAGCAGTTAATTTGTTGATACACATTGTATCTGTGTGGTTTTGTTATGTGTTTTTAAGTACCTCCAGCTTGTGGTTAAAGCCAGGTCGTTGAGTGGCAAGTCGTGATGGGGAGAGCAGGATACAGCAGTTGGAGAACCCTCTTCTTCCCTCTGACTGTCCAAGGAGTGACCTACCCAGACTGGCACCATGTGCCATAGAAACCACAGGGACACAGAAACCTGTATACCCAGTGAATTATGATACATTACTGACGAGTAATGTTTCATGTTAGTAAGCAAAATGCTTCTTAAAGTAACCTGAGACTTTGCATATTTGTAAATTACAGGAAAAATGGTTTTTAATGTTATTGTCCAGCAACTCTGCTGCTTGAGGCTGGTTTTAATTAGGGTAGTCTTGACTCTGCCATTGTGTTACTTGGCGTGGTGGGGTTTGGTGTTCTGATGGAATGCTGATACGTGCTGCTTCTCTTGCAATCAGATTAACATCTTACGCTCACAAGCTGACGTTTTACTGACCTCTCTAGCATTATGCAGTGTATAGCTCATGTACAGGATGGAGGCAGCCGGCTGAAAGCCGTGGCAAAGCAAGAACATGTGGTATATAAATAAAAACTGCTGAGTTGAATTATTTGGACTCTGGTGGCTTTTTGAAGGCCCAGTCAACGTTTTGGCTGGCTTTCCAAGGAAGTCAGGGAATTGTCTCCCTCCATGGACTTCCTCTGGCAGGCTTGGATCTCCATGCACAGTCTGATGACGGCAGCAGTCTGATGGCTGGATGTATTGGACAAGTCCAGAGGAGGCCACAAGGATGATCAGGGACTGGAGCATCTAAAATAACGAAAACAGGCTGAGAAAGTTGGGGCTGTTCAGCCTGGAGAAGAGAAGGCTGCATGGAGACCTCAGAGCAGCTTCCAGTGTCTGAAGGGGGCCTATAGGGATGCTGGGGAGGGACTCTTCATTAG
>JBCJKH010021870.1:0-42594 GCA_039877255.1 Loriculus beryllinus
ACACTGTGTTGGCCATAGCAGGATTAATCAGAGCAACATCAGGACAGTCTCTACAAGGTTGCTCAGCCCTTGCTGCCTCCTTTCAGATGTCCCTGTGGAAATGGGAGCTCTTCAGAGAATCTGGAGAGAATGCCCTGGGGAGGTTTATGACAGACCCACTACATTGTTGGGTCTCCTTCCCTGAAGCTGAGGCTCATGAGGCGGCATGTGTGGCTGCCTCCATGCTCTTTCACTTGCAGCTTTTTTGGAAGAGGAGCATGGAAGGCAGCGGAGGAGTACTGCTGACAGCAGGGATCTGGATGGGAAGAAGGCACTTCAGAGCAGCTCCATTAAAAAAAACAAACACACCTGTTCTCTGGCGGCTGAATTGTCATGACTGGGAACACCGCTTTGTGCTTCTCCTCAGCCTTCCTCATTCACAGGCAGCAAGCAAGCATATTGAATCCCAACATACAGGGTCTTTCAAGCAGGGTCCTACATTGGGATTCTGCCTGCAAAATTCTCAGGTGTTGCTCTGAGAAATCTTGGAGAAGATAACATTGAAGACAACTTTTTGCCCCAGTCATCTGTGAGAAAGTCAGCAAAAGTGGCAAATTTAATTGCTAAATAAAATTTTTTTAAAGCATCCCCCAGTAGGATTTTTGCCTTAACACACTTAAGATCCTTCTTTTTAAATTCTTTTATTAAAAACATCACTTGAGAAACCAACAAACTCTTCTCCAATCTGATGCACTGGAGTTCCTCCACCTCCCTGCTGCAATTTTTCCTTCAATTATTTTTTTTTTCCTTTTATTTAAGCTAGCATCCTAAAAAAACATTGTGTGCCACTTTTATTTTTCCTCATTATTTCCCCTCTTGCCTTCCCAGGACAAGAAAAAGACTTTCTTTTGGCTTTTTCCCACTTTATGCTTCAGAAACCCCAACACAGATACCCTGGTTCCTACCTATGGAGCACCGGTACAGCAAAGGAAAACAGTCACGTTCTGCCGCAGCACAGAAGATGCAAGAAGGACAAGCAACAAAGGGGTTAAAGGGAGTCCCATAGCAAAGATATGCAATGCCTTGAAATTTTAAACACTAAAACCTGTGAATATATAAGAGAATAAATCTTTGCAATTCCAGATATTTGTGGTTGACACAAAACACTTAAAGGGTTTTGGTTTTTAATGTGAGCACTGGAACTGGTGATACGGTATTTTCTATTCATTTGTGCTCTATCTTCCTGCACACCTTACTCCCACTTCAGCAGGAAGCCCAACCACCCCTCCAGAACTTTCACACATCTCTTCCTCACCCCCATTCCTTCTCCTACCTTTTTATCCCACCAACACTTCCTTTTTGCTACCTGCAATGGAGACAGAAACCATTGCTACCAGGCTGGCCAGGAGACAGCACAGGAGCTCAGACTGCATCTCTCACCTCTATCCAACTATGAAATTTCATGAAACTCAGTTGTCTGTTGCCACATCAACTTCAGCTAAAATTAGCCAGCTGGTTCAGAAGATAATCAGGGCAAGCAGCAAGACAGGCTGACATGCACTGCCACCACAATCATATTTCTCTATGCAACCAAGCTGATTTGAGGCTGATATTGCCTTTTATTCATAATTATAACTTTATAAGTTCCATAGGTACAGTTTCCACACATGCTCTTTACCACCCTGTAAGTGTAAACACAGTGATAAGAGCCACCTCTTCTTTCTCCTTTCCCCCATCTTTGTAAACATACCTCCTCTGCAAAATACCTGACTGCAGAAGCTCTTCTCATTTCTACCACTGCCACACAGACTCCTTCTGAATGTTTTATAGAGAGCTAGCTGGATACCTTGCAACTTGAATACTTATCCCACAAATTGGCTTCAGGTGGTTTAAAAAACCATCAGATTTTACCTTTCCCTGATGCCACAGCTGTAGTTGACTGTAATTTCTACTGCTTGATGGCTGCTGGGAGATGATGCGGCTGTGGGTGAGTTGAGCACCTCACTAATAGTGTCTGAGACCTGTTCATTTGAATCTGTGATGTGGTTGACTCCTACCTCTCCAGAAAGTGGCTGGTGGTTTTGTATGGGATGGAGAAAAAAAGGTTTTACTGTGCTTGTTCTTTATGCTCTTGAGTAACATGTGGCTCTCAGCCTTCTCCTCCTGTTTGGGTGGACTGAAGGGAGGAGAGCATTTGCTGCTGTCTTTAGCACCTGGGAATAGCAGCTTTGGAAGTGGCTAAGTGCCCTTATCTTTACCTACAGAGGATAAAACAGAGAGAATCTCTTACCTTGTCCTCCTTTAGCAGATATCCCTGTGAAACTGCCCATTTTTACCTCCGTCCTTCAAAGTAAAGGCTCTGGGGGATAGACAAGGGGCATCATCCTTCTGTGATACAATTAGGTCTGTGGCTGAGAAGCCCACATTGTGTCCTTGCTGCAGCGGCAAGAAGGGCCTTCAGAGTGTGTCTTATCTTTGTAGCTGAGTAATCACTATATCATTCAGGGGAATCTGTTTTGTGAATCATCTGAAATGAATCTTTGATTTCTTTAATGAGACTGTTCCTAGTGAGTTACTGTTGTGATTGTGCAGAGGTTAATGTCTGCTTTTCTCCATTTGAAAAAGACGCCAGAAATGCTTTTGGTCAGCTGTTTGGCTGCGAGGTTTCCACATCACATGTCAAGCTGGCTTTTCTTCTCTGACTGTAGAAAACTGCTGAGATTAAGTTGCAGGGAAGTACAAGGTTTTGACAGAACGTGAAAGATCGCAGCTACATCAGTTCAATGGGAATTTCTCAACACAGTGTGTTTTTCTGTTGAAAAATGCCAAATCCTTGTGGAGGAGGGTCAGTTCCAACAAATGACTCACTTTAACAGAGACAGCCTGAAGGTAGAAGAGGCTGGGCTCAGGCTGGTGCCCACAGGGTAATGTTTATACCCCATGACTCTCTCCCTCATAGGGCTTAAAAATTCTGGGTCCAAAGACTCATCATTGCCCTGCTGTCAGTAAAAAGTAGTGAAAATTCATTGATGCCTCATGCTCATGATGTCTCTTGTGACTGACCTACCCACAAAGTCATCACCTGCTCCTGGCTGGCAGTCACTGTGCTGGCTCATACTGCAGATGCCTGTCCTTGGGTTTCTAAGCTTTGATCCAGTCATTAACCAGATTAATGTTGGGGTCACTGGGTTTCTGCAGTTCATATTTTTAGCTTGGGAAAGGGGTTCACATTGCTGCAGGAGTCCAAAGAATTTAGGAAAAATAGTCACCATTAAAAGAGATTTGAAGGCACAAAGTATTGGAAGCTAAGGAAGGCCAAACGAAGGCTCTCCAGTATAACTCCGTCTGTGTTTACATGATGGTAGAGTTTTTAGTTACTCATTTGTTTGCTGTGTGGCTTCTGCCTTGCTCAGCGCACTATGCTCAGCATGGTTACGTAGTTAAACATTCTGCTGCCCCTGGTTTGGATTCAAGTGGTTTAAAACCAGGAAGAATTTCCAAAGTTTGCTTTCCCTGAATGACAGAGCTGTAGCTGACGACTATTTCTACTGTTTCCACTCCTTGATGACTGTTAAGTCATGGCTGTGAGTCCATGGGTGACTGTGGGCGGCTTTGCCTTGCTCTTTATGGAAGTGAAAGGCATGTGATGAGAAGGAAAAAAGCCTACTGCAGTGATGAAACTGGTTCAAAGTTGCACAATGGGCTGGATTACATCCCTGCCCAGATCCCTCATTTCATTTTGGCAAGTAGCTCAAACATGTTCAGAGGCTAATGAGGCTACTTCTGTTACTGAGTGCACAAATTAGATTCTGCAGGAGTATTGAGTAAATGCAGGTGAAACTAATGGGATCTGTTATCTGAATATAGAAAATAATATACGCTATTAAATGTTATTAAAAAAGAAATGCAAGCTGCACCTCAAATTAGATGCCAAAAAGAAAAAAAGATTTACATAACAAGTCAGTCTTTTGCCAGTGAAATGGGAATAATACCAGCCTTTTCATAAAAATTGTCATGCAACATCCAGACTACAGAGCTTCCTGATTCCCTGGAGAGCTGGGGAATGAGGCAGGGACATTAACATTCAGGATCATTCTACGACTTAGAAGAGAGTTTGAGAGGAACATGCATGATGAGAACTGGCTTGAAAAAAAATAGTCTGTGCTCATGTAAACACAGACAGCATCATAAGACTTTAAGGGTCAGAGCACAGCTTGAATTAAGACAGATCTCTCTTCTTTAATATTTAGTGTTGGGAAGATGAAAGAAGCACTGCCCTAGAAAAATCAGTTTCAAAGTTCTGCTGGATGCTGGAATTTCACTTTAGATGTAAATAGGGACATTCCTTTCTTTGCTTATCACTTCAAAGATTTACATGCATGATAGCGAGTAATCAGCTGTTCACTGAGTGCAAGTCAGCGTGATGGAAAAATAGCCACCAGTTTGTTCCATAAAGTCATGGGAAGAAACAAATAAAACAAATGACACAAGGAGTATTTGGTGGTTTTTTAAGAGCATAATGTGGCTGAATAGAGCATTTCTTACCTCTGCGGGTAAGGCAGTGGTCTGCCAGCATTGTGGTTGTTGCAGCCAAATTTTTAGTCACAATATTGTAATAAAAAGAAAGGAAAATGAATCAGCTTTTTCAGAAAATGTTTTTGAGGCTTTCTCCCTAGACCGTGCTCAATTGTCACTTGCTTTTCATCACCCGGAAGCAAGTATCTGCTCATGTCACAGATATCCTCAGGATTACTATTAATATTTTCCCTTGTTATTGATATTTATTTTCTATAAGAGCACTGGTGTGTACTATGCACTTTACAGACAAGGAAGCGAGTTACTTTTCCTAGAAACTTGCAATCAATAGGAGTTTGCCTGAAGTAATGTAAAATGAATCTCTCTGATCTGTATTTATTAATCTATTACTTGTAACGATTTATCTTGCATGCCTGGCTGTGACAGCTCTTGTTTTACAAAAACTAAACCGCAGTGGGTGATCCACAGTGGAATCAAAGCATGACCTGCAGCTGGAATGATATTTTTAGGGGAAAAAACAACACCCCCAAAAAAGATATTCACAGATCAGTCTTGCCTGGTTCGTTTTCTTCCCTTTCAGCCTCCAAAATGTAGCCATCTCAAACTCAGCCAGGCAGATGTTTCTTAAGCCTGCCAAATGTATGTGTTAGAAGGAAATGGGAGAAGCAAAGTTCCAGGTGCTGATGGGGAACCACTGGAGAGAAGTAAACAGCAGAGAGCTCAGCACAGATGCTGGGTGCTCTGAGCATCCTGTCCCCACCAAGGAGGTTGGTGGCTGCAACCTGTGCCCTGCAGAGCCTCTGGTGGGTGCTCCAGGTTTGATCCTACACAAATGGCGTGTTTAGGAGCAAACCTAAACATGTTTTCAAGGCTTCACCCTGAAAGTGGGTAAAGCAAGGAAGTCTTTTGCAAAGTTCACATGAGAGAGAAAAAAATTTACTTGAGAGAGAAAAAAAATGGCATTTTAAGTGATGTAAGGCACTACTCTTCGCTGATGACTGAGAAGGGATAGCTCTAATAAATTCTGCTAATTGCTGATATCATTTTAAGGAAAGATAATTTCTTTTCCTTTGGTAGGCAGCTCAGGCTTTTATTTAGCGAACACACTTGCTGACAGTAAATGTATGCAGCTGCTTGAGATAGAAAGCTTTTTTAATAGTGTACTTCCCAGCGCTGTCTTTATTTCAACAATAACATTTGAATGGTATGTAGGAAGAGGAGCAGGTGACATGTTTTGCTTAGAATAAAAGCTTTATTTTAATTTAGCTATGAACTTCAATCCCTATAAAAAATGTGTGCAATCTTTCTAACTGCTGTACTTCATCCCCATATATCCACTACTAAAAATAAAGTTGTATGGGACTGTAATATATAGAACTGTGATTCCAAAAGTCTAAATATTTGCATATTTCTTATGAAATTTTCTGATAATTGTATTTACCTGTACACATTTTAGCACAATAACGATTGGTTTAGAGACAGACTTTGGGTACGTGAGGGTGGTGTTTACTGTGCATGTCTCCAGTCGACATGCCAAGTCTTTCTTTGGCCTCTAGTATGTCTTTCAAATATCACAAACTAATTAAATTTAGGTACAGAGATGCTTCTATACTGATATGCATGTTATACGCATATATATTGTATGTGCTTAGCATATCAAAAGATACATACGTATGCAGGTGTATTAAAGACAAATAGGGTAATGTTATATTACGTGAGTATAATAGATCCATAAATATAAAAATGCTCCACTGTTCTTTGGTTTCCATACAGATTTATGGTCTATCAAATGGATTAAGGCCTCTGGTCACTGCATAGTGAAGTAGGCAGCTGCTCAATATTTATTTTTACCTTCACTGCTGAAAAAGTAGATCCACTGCTTACAAAATTAATCCTGATTTGTCCAGTAAGCACAGTCTATCTATCTCCTTATGCAGGAGTCCAGGTTAGATATATTTGGAAATTTTCCAGCAACACCTAGGGGTTTTTCTTTTTCTATTTTTCAGGAAATGTATGTTTGAGCCTGAAGTATTTCATTCAAAACAAAAAATATACTCAATCCAAATGACCGTATGTATTCACACATCACACCTCCATCTTCAGCACTCACACCTCACCACTTCCTTGGGTTTCTTTAGGTGTCCTCAGCCTTGGTGTAATCTGTCTGATAGATTGGCTAATTATGTTGGAAGTTAATGCTCCCTGGGCCTTAGGCAGTCAGCCGTTAAGCTAAGAACCCAAACCACGGTCTGGCTGGCAAATCTTCCCCAGACACAGCAGACCTGAAACTGTGTAAATTTTGCCATAGAACTCCTTCCACCAGAAAAGCACCATTTCCCCTGGGGTTTAACGTTTTGGAAAACAAAGATGAGAGATTTTACACAGAGGAAACCACCTTGCTTTTCAGCCAGATCTAATCCGCTCGCACTCTTTGATAAGCTATCACCTTTATCTTAATATTTGCCGCTTTCCTATTATGTCCATGGAATGGCAGACTCTATAAATACATATATGTGTGTATGTGTATATATATATATATACACAAAATTAGACAAAATATGTTGTCTGTAAGTTGGTAGATTCATGTTGTACCCAGAAGAGCAGTACTGGAATTCTTCAGATAATTCTTAGCTTTGGTATTTCTTGGCTCTGATATGTTTTAGCTTGCAGTCTATTTATATCCTTAGGAAGTTATTTTAAAGATTTATTTTAATGGAAAGTCTAAGAGAGGCTCATTTAGAACTGAGATACTTGTGATTTTTCTGTAGATGTTCTAAAAATATTTTAGTTGTGTATGTGTTGTTGACAGCAGACTTTTGCAATAGCAAGGGTTGGTTCTCAGGCAGATTGGGGTTTGTTAGGAGTTGCAAACTGGAGTATTGGGTTGTAAAACAATCTGCCTCCCATTATAATTTTCAAAGAGAGCTCAAGACTTTTATAAAAGTTCCATAAATTGGCTGGCCTTTGTTGTACCCATTTCTCTCCTGAACTTGTGCAGATTTATTCTCCAAAGAAATAAGGGATCTGGTTATTCTGGGACAGCAAGGAGAAAAAGCTGTGAATTAAAATAGGGTTTCTACTTCCCTCCTCCTCTTCATTTGGATGTTAATCAGTAATTCAGCACTTAAGCGAAAGAGAGACAGGCTCTTTACCTGGGGTGTAATATATAGTGCACTTTTAAAACACACTGGTAATTTGCTGTTGGGTCCTTGCTCCAATATTTGCAAATTCTTTTTCACAGGCTTAAACATGAATGTCTTTGTCTATTCTGGTTGTGTTTCATTTCATATTTTTTCTTATGTGAATAAAAAGCCCTTGTTACACAGGTGGGGCAGCTTTCTAGACTGTAAGCTCTTCAGGGCAGGAAATGGTCTCTTACTCCATGTTTGTACAGCATCGCTGTTGCCTTGGCCTGGCCGAAGGCTAAAGCTCCTGTGCACTATTGCAATGCAAATAATAAACACTACTGAAAAATAGTCTGTTCTGTCAATTGCAGTCTTACCCAAGTATGAGCGCAAGGAAATTAGGTGTCAAAATCAATGCTCTCCATTATGGGTTGTTCAGCACATAGCAACAATTTAAAACAGTAACGAGTTTCATAACTTAGCTGTGCAGCTAGTTGATATTTTGCAGACTTTAGAAGATATACTGATGATAAATATGACGATTTCTTCTGAGCAATAAATAGTGAGACTATACACATTTACCAAATAAACAAAAGAAATTTCTTCTTACTCTGTGATCCTGCCATTTAAAAAGCCCTTGAATCCTAAAGGGCTTCTGTAAATATAAATCACAGTGAACTGCAGAATTGCTGAAGCATACATTAAAGTACTTCTGTAAAGCTTGAGTGTCTGATTATTCAATTCACTGCATGAATTACTGTATAGTTAACCATAGAGGACATTTCATTTTTTCTAAAAAATAAAAAGAAAACAAGTTCCTCTAGTTCACCTTAGAGCATAAAAATGAAACTTTACCAATGGAATTAGCTCAGTAAGTATTTTTCTCATTTGATGTTTCATGTGGTTATGGGACCATCTCAGCTGAATATGAGCATAAAATGACAAGAATATTGATAGCATATAAAAATGCATTAAAAATAGTTGCCTAGAAGTATTCAATAGGATGGACGGCCCACTTCTAATGTCAGACAGGCAATTACAAAAGGGCAAGAAGCAGAAGGTGAAAAATGCACAGGGCGAAAGTCTGTCATCGTGAAATGACAGAGATCCTGTTTAGAGCTGGTGCTGAACTATGGAAGAGTCTCGGCAGAAAATCCACTGAATTTTTCTTCTTTTCAAGTGGAACTTTTTATCATTCAAAAACAAGAAATGAAAGTACTGCAGCTGTAAGTTGTCTTTGATGCACTGCTTTTGTAGGAGGAGTGTTTCGGTCATATTGCTCTGGCTGCTCAGGATAACTTTCTGATTCCCTAGCTGGTGTTTTTCTGATCTGCCAGAATTGCCACTATTCTTCCTCACCTGTAGCCTAAACTTCCCATGACATTGGCCCATGGGAAACCATGGAGCTAATCTTCTTGTCCCTGAGTGATCTCCTTATCCCTTCTGATCTCATTTGGTGCTTAGCACTGCTATGGTTTTTGAGAAGTGATGCCTCCCCCTCATCCCTTCCCTTTGCACACAGTGTGCCAAAAACTGGTACCTAGCCCGTACTGGCTGGGGGTAGAGAGCTGGAACCCAGATGGTTCTTAACTCTTCCCCTTATGAGTAAACAGGTATGTTTTTCACACTGTTGAGACCATCATTGATTGGACTGTCAGGGGAAACAGCTGGGGAAAAAGCTATAATTGCTTTTTGGTGGCTTTGTTGTTAGCTGAGAGCAGCCACTTGTTCATTTCCAGGGGTTAGCTCTTTGCAGCAGGTGCTCCCTGCGGCAGATGCTCCCCCTTGCCTGTGCCCCACAGACTCCATGCAGCTGAGGAGATCTAGAGGTGCAGGGCTTCATTTCACCAACATCCAGTGCATCACGTGGATAGAGGCAGCAGTGTGGCAGTCAGTGGCAAAGTCAAGCTCTAGACTTGGAAGCTAACCTAGGTGATGGGATGAAGCAACCTGTAAGTCTATTGGGGATTACAGCTGCTCCTTCAAGTGCTGGTGTCTGCTTGGCTTGTGTTACTAGAGCCTGCAGCTGGGGGTATTACTACACCCTCCACTGCTCTTTGGCTTTTATAAGCAGTAGTATCTAGTAAGGACATTTTATTTTTTTAACCTGCATCTACCTATGGATTGCAGTGGTTTCCTTTAGAAGCATTCCTTGCCACCACGGTCTGCCCCATTGCTGCTACAAGCTGCTTGTTCCTAAAAACCAACAACCTAAGAACCGATGCTAGAGCAACAGCCTCTTCAGTGGTTTGAGCGTTGCGGAGCAAGTGATGCATGTCTTGTAAGGCATGTTTTGCCTGTTAACTTGCAAACAAATTTAGAATGTTGAGATTTGACCTGTAAAGCTTGAGGTGATTTGTGAACTGTTGTCTGTGGAGATAACCTTTCTCTTTGTGACATTTTGCCACTGCTGAAGTTAATGAAGAAGATGAGTAAGAAAGCAAAAAGCCCCTCATCCTATACATCAGGAAGGTCTCCAGGTCTGGTGCCTTGCACGTGCCATGCAGCAGTGAAAGCTGCGAAACAGGGGTGTGAAGGAAATGTGGAGCACAGGGGAAATGGAAGCGAGTGGCTTGCATTTCATGCTGATCTTGTACTTCTGTTAAATTGCTAAGAATGCGTGTTGGCAAGTTGCAAAAAATTGCTATAAATTAAAATTAAACAAGGGCAGCATGTAATCATGATGATGCTGATAGAAGGTGGCAGGACATTTAATGAAATCCCCCTGTATTAGAGCAATAGTAAACCAACTTGTTAAACTTCTAACAGAAAATCAGATGGTTTTAAAATGAAGTGAAAATGCATTTAAGTGATACATTAACTTACTTTGAATGGGCAATTCAGTGCTCAGCCTATTTTTCAAAATGTAGAGCTGGCAAGCTGTTATTTTTAATGTTGCAATGAAAAACAAGAGAAAGAAAAAAAAGAAAGTTTTGTCTAATTTGGAAATGAACTTGATGTAAATGGAGGCAATTAATGCGGTGTGAAAATGTGCCACCAAAAAGACATGTGTTGAGCTATAGGTTTCTTTCAGTGCAGTTTAATCTGATTTATTTGTTGTCTTGTGCTTTGGCAAGTCTTTGACTAGTTTGTGTAAACATGAGGCTTAAAATGCTGCATTGTCTACCCCTGGCTGAATAAATCCTTCGTTAATGCCTTCTATATTAAGTGTGTCTGTCCCCTCTACTGGGAGCTGAAGTGTGATACTTTACAAACAGCTGAGGGTCTTTCTAAGGCATTCCTTCACGGATGCTTCTTGTCAACAGGCCTTTGCAAGGGCATGGCTGCAGTGTGGTTACTTCCTCCTGGGCCTGCTAGATTAAGTCTGTCTTTCAGTTGGAGTCCCAAGACAGCAAAATTGAAAGCAGAAGAAGGCTGTGATTCAGGTCAGCCTGCTCAGACATGGGCCTTTTGTTACTCAACCAAAACACTTCTCTGCTTTGAATTAAAGTATTAGAGATGTGCCTTTTGTTTTAGTAGCAGAAAAGGTGTTCTCAGTGGGACTGAGGCTGTCACTGCAGACTAAAAGAGCCCTGAGGAACAACAGATTAACAGGAAAAAATGAATGAAAAGCCCCTGTGTCTCTGTATTGAGCTGATGCAGGGGAATAGAACTTCGCTCGGGTGAAGAATCACCTTTGAAACTAACATTTTGTGAAAGGTCTGTAGTGGAGAGTTATAACAGTAATGGGCAATTTCTGCACTTTTGTTCTTACTTTGTTCTGAGTTGTGATAAAACACTCAACTTCTCATGACTGAGCACTGAAGAAGCAGGATTAAAGGCAGAAAAATATTTAAATTAGATTGACTGAAACTGTTCCAAGTGTTTTTAATGTTCTATTAACTGGTTTTAACAAAATGTTTCAAGCTGCAAACAGAAAACTGCTTTTTGAAATATTTCAAACTTAAATGTTTCCACAGCTTGAAAAAAGAAAAAAAAAAGGGAATTTGGGTCTTGGTTAGAACTTCCCTGTGTAAAGTTCCTGGTCTGATGAGTCACGTATTCTGTAGCAAAAACTGTTTCCTTGAAAAATCCCCCTCCAAGTTCAAGCCTGCTGAATGCTTGATAAGCTGTTCTACTCTTCAGATTAGCAACGTAAAAAACGATGATACTTTACAAAGCAAAGAGTCCTCCCTCTTTTCGTATCATAACCTCTGCTCTAACTCTATGGTGTGCTGAATGCTTTCAGGTATGAATTAGTGGAAGACGTGCAGTGCATTGCTGGTTCGAGCCCTTCTAGTGTATGCTGATACGTGCCGTCAGCATTGCTGAGACAGTAAAACTCAGAGCACATTTGACTGGAGCTGTTACTTCTCGTCTCATCAGCATCATGGTTTTCTGTGCTCCTATCCACTGGCCACAGCTGTGCAAACCCATGGGTTTGCTCTAGCAGTCTCCCAGGGAAAGCTGGTTTCTACAGCTGTGCCCAAGGGGATAATCTGAACCTTACTCTCTGTGGTTACATGCAGGAAGAAGGAGGCTCAGCTTGGTTCTTTGGGCTAAACCACAGACAGTGGCATCTCCCATGGATGCTGATCTGCACTTAGGAGTAAAACCATCCTCAATCTGGGCATGGTTCAGGCATGGGGGCTTGAGCAGGAGCTGCAGTGTGTGCTGTAGGGTAGAAGGTCCCAGTCCCAGCTTGGGCTGAGTGGAGGAGTGCATCTCTGCTCTTGTCAGTCACTCAAGAAAAGAAAAAACTCCTTCCTTTTTTTCCTTAAAGGAAAACAAGCAAATAAATAAAACCAAAACAAAGCGCCACACAACCAAAGCCACCTTGAAGGAGCTTTTTATTCTTTGTGGAATGGTTTCATCTTCACATGGCACCATTCCTGCCTATCTAGTACTGTAAGTAACATAAAGAGGGTGATAGCAGCTACGTGGCCACTTTGATGAGTGTCTTCAGTGAGACACGTTGAAAAGCAAAATGCTCTGCAGAAAAACTTTAGTACAGATGGTGCCAAGTACCATGCATACACAGAGGCCAAATTCCTCTGTCCCAAGCAGTGATCAAGATCACTTAAGATAAAACATAAATTCAGATAAACAGTAGCTGCAGAAAATACTTTAGCTGGACAAGATCACTGTATACATAGTCCATTGAAAGTATTTGTAGTTCCCCAGAGAATTCATTGTGGAGTACCACAATGGTTGCTGTGAAACCCAGAAAGGAAGAATTGAGAGCAGTTTCACAGACCTGATGGTGAATTCAAGGCACAAAAGTGACTACAAAGCTAACTACTTCCAAAACTCAAACTTTGTGCTGTTTAGTTGCCTTGACTGAGGTGAGGCTTTGAAATATGAATGAAATGTTTTACCTACAAAATGTCTTAGCACAATTGGTGCAACTCCTTGTTCTTGCTGTTTCCCCAACCATTTCTTATTAACTCCTCATCACAAATGAAACAAAATAGACAAGCTTTAAATCATGTTACTGCAGTTGAACTACAGGCCTGGATAGAGGTAGGGTACGGTATCAGTCTTGCTTTCAGAATACTTTATATATGCTGATGATGATAGGGCAGTGTCTGTTCAGCTTGTCTTGAGAGCTGTTAAAGAATATAAATATTAGGGTGGTGGAAACAACGTTCTCAAAAGCAATGTCTTGCATTCTGCAAAACACAAACTTTCTTCTTTCCGTGGGCAGAGCCGACTGCAGTTTGAGTTCATGCTGGTGATAGCCCCATAGGCCCTGCGAATTAAATCCCAGGGGGGATAGTGATGTCATTTGCTCAGTTCTTTTTTAATCTCCTTTTTGTGCTGAGAACAGCCATCTGTCCCCCTCCAAACAATGATGGAAGCAGCTGTGCATGGTGTGCCAGCAGGAACAAAAGCCACTGCTTCAGACCAGAGGGCAGCAGGCTGCAGGTCATAGGGAGTTATAAGGATATCAGGGTCAAATGACACCTGTACAGAAACATAAAACACGGATTATGCAGCCTTTATGTGTTCATTCACTAGCAGAGAAGTGGGGTCAGTCTTTGTCTGAATTTCTCTCTACTGGCCATGGGAATGCATGTGTGTTTTCAAGCCTAGCCACACTGCTACTTACCCATGGAGTAATAGGGTAACAAAACCAGCTTCAAGCAGCAGGCAAAGCAAACACGACACAAAACAGTGCTTTCGAAGGGAAAATAGAACAACTTGGATTCATTATGGTACTTTATACCAGTTCGAAGAGTGTGATCTCAAGTGTGTATCCTATAACACACTTGTAAAAGTGCAGTGAACCATGCTTTTCATGTGCAGCCTGCAGCACACAATAGTTCCCTAGCTCCTCTGTGGGAAAAGGGAAGCTCAGTGTGGCTCAGAAGCCACATCCAGGAGAAGTTGGCTAAGCTCTGAGCTGCTTTTTCTACATGGTAAGTTGGAGGAGGGTACATACATTGCCCATTCCTGCAGGTAGCTTTCTACTTTTCAACAAGTGGTATAATCCTGTCCAGGCTACTCTTTTTCTGTGCTGGGTCCATAAGGAGAACAGAAGCTGATAGAAACCTTTCTAAAGGGAAACATAAAATATGGGGTAAAGTTCACACACATAATGAAATAGGTAATGATCATAGTTGAGTACAGACTCTCCTATCTTTTCTTTAACACCTCACCACTTTTGTCTGCATGGATTCCTGCTCTGTTTCTAAGCAAACATGCATTTTGGAGCCATTAGTCAGAGATGTACCAGGGGTCATATTTCTTTTGGGATGACAATCTGGGATTTGACCCTGTCTCTCATGGACGGGGTGACATTCCTTGAAGCTTGATGGGACAGAAGCACATGCTTCATAAATGGGTAAGCTGTAAACACTGCATGCTCCCACCTCAGGGGAACACATTCTGGGATACAGAGGCATTCATGGATATACAGCTTAGCTCAGACAAGCCATAAGACAGCAATGGCTGGCTCAGCACCAAAGCCAGTGATCCCTTCCATTCCACAGTTCCACTTACGCACATGGAAAACAGTTCCCTATTGCCCTCTCTCCTTTTTTGCCATGCAGTTCATAAAGGATACAGAAATAGAAGTTCACAGACATAAAGTACAGTAGTTTTGGTAAAGTACAATGGCTCAGACTTGTTAAAAAGTATTCTTTCAAACTGAAAACTTGTGTTCTTGTTTGCTAATTGCCTACTTTGTGTCCTAAATGGCATGAATAATTCCTTTCACTGTTGATTGTCCACCTAGTTTATATGAATTTACAGGAAGAAGTCACAAGATGCTGCAGTAAAAGGGGACAGTAATATTACTGATGATGGAAAACACATGCCTATATTTCTAGGTCCTTTATTGTGCATTTTACCAGCAGTGTCCTGCCTGCTGAGCAGCAGTGTAACTCAGTCACACTGTTTATAAGTTTGAAAAGCTTCAGAGTTCTTTCAAACCACACAGAAACTGCCAAAACTGGGAAAAAAATCCTGTTTGCTGCTTGATGCCTACTTGATGCTTTGCATGCTTGATGCTTGATTGCACTGGCCTCCCTTCAAATTGCTTATTATTCCCATGTCCCTGTGAGTGCTAAATGAACAGAGCATCGCGCCAGTGAAACTCCACTCCTGAACAGCTACTGTCCAGGAACAATTGTATAGATTTCCATTGTACTTTAGACAAGATGATCGCTGGTTCATGAATTGCCGGTTTAAATATTATTTGTTCTCTTTCACTTACATAAAAGCCTTTTTTAGCTCACATAAAATTCCCTTGTTTTAAGCTCTCTTGAGCTGGAGCAAAACTTAGGGCACTGCTGTTGGTTCCCAAGACTTCCACAGCATACTTTACATTCTGGCAGTTTTCTTGGTGTTCCTTAACAGCCACCCCAGAGATCAGCTGGCTCTGCTGAGTGGTTAGTGGCTCTAAACATAAATCCCATTGCTGTCTGAGTCTGTGGTTTCTGGGAAACTTTCCTGAAGCCTGTTTTTCTCCATGTTTTGTCACAATCCAAGGAGGGGAGGATTTTTGCTGCTTTGTATGAACAGAAACTCTGACTGTGGTCCATAAGGTTCAGCCTGGAGCATATGTTGCAAGGTTGAATTGGTCTCACTTTGACAGAACTTTACTCCCACCAGCACAGGGTATCAGAACTCGAAGTGAGGAAAAAAAAAGAAATTTATGTGGTTTATTTTTTGTACGGTATTTCTATTTGTTGTGTTAAGTCTTACTATGTACAGAGCAGATAGCTGGTTACTGTATTGCTTTGGGGTAATACCTGCCTGTAGGGTGTAGTAGTGCTTGAGGCAGAGAAATGAGAATTATCCCGAATATGAGGATGTAGGTGTTTGTGTACAGTGCTCTGTGTGTGCATTGAGGTATGTAATGAAGCATACAGTCAAACATGCAGGCCTTATGCCCACCGGCTATAGCACTGGGATTTATTATAAAGCTCATTCATTTGATGTCCTGACATGAAACAGACTTAATGCAGTCTCACAAAATGTGGTCCTCAGTTTAACCCTGTGATTGAGCATGGCACCCAACCAGCTCCTTCAGTGCACAAGCAGTTATGGTTAATGACAATCCCACAGAGCCAGCCGAAAGGGCCCCGAGGGCAAGACTCATGCACTTACGGTGCCCCTAGCCCCACTCCTGTCCATTCAAGGGTGCTGCACAGCACTCGGAGGCATCACCTTTCTTACTGGGGAGATTCTTGCCTTCCTCTCTCTTGCCAGACCAAGAAGTAAGCACGTTAACTGCTCCACTTCATTCTGGTAGCTCAGTAGGTTTGGCTCTAGTTCAAGCTCTGCAGTCTCCTTGCAGGGCAATGACAGTTTTGATCAATGGCAAGCTGGCTTTCCTAAACAAAGTGTTGTTTCTTCAGAAAGCAGGAGCTTCATAGCAAAAACATAAAAAGATGAACACATCAAATACATGTATAGCTTACATGGTGCTGGGCCAGCACCCACTGGGGTCTGGATAAAAACCGTGATGTTTAGGGGTTTTTTTTAAAATCTCTGTCTCTTGACTAATAGTCCTGTATATTGCAGAGAGCATGAGTCACTTCCCTCCTAATTCAGAAAGGCCACTGTATATACTATTAAGTTCATTACGCTGCTAGGCTATTTCCTCTGTGGGTGAAATGTCGAAATATTGGCTACCTATATAGTCAGCATCCGAAATCTGTATTAATTCCAGACTGATTCCACTATAGTTATACTTCTTGTGCAAGTTCATCCAATGAGCCCAGGTAAACCTATAAAAGTACATGCAGTGTAACAAATTATATGGTAAATCAGGTATTCTATGTTGCCAGAGCACGAGTCTTAGCCAGCTCTGAAGTATAGGAAGTATTGATAACCAAAACAAAATACAATTATTACTCTATAGTTACTTATAGGTGTATTTGAAGCTGATGAAATAAATGATCCCTTATTTAATTTATACTGAATATATACTAGAAATGGAAAAGAGTTCATAGAGACATTAATCTTAGCTAATTTTTAATATCTTAAAGTAAGCTATCTGTTTCTACTTGAGTCATCTAATTTCTCTGTAAGATCTATAAGAGAGCTGCAAGGAAGCAACACGTGCTCACCCATTTTAGACTTGATCTGTCATATTAGAGGATGAATCACTGTCTGGAGGTTTCTGGTTTTTCTCCTTTGGTTATAAAGAGAGTCTGGGTTACTGTTTTAGAGCAGACATCTGTCATCCGTCCATCCATCCATCCATCTATCCATCCATCCGTCCATCCTATACTTAAATGGCTATATTGTTAGAAAAATACTCTGTTTTGTTGCCAGCAAAAGTAACTTCATTGACAGAATAGTGGGATCACAGCTGATTTTTTTTTTTTTTACAAGTATCAGGATAAAAATTGTTTGAATTTTTGTTTGCCTACGGACCAGATGTTATTATAGACACACTGTCATTTTTAAGCGTGGTAACAGTACTCATTCACATGCATTGCAGTCAACTGTGTGCTGTATCCACGCAGAGAGCAAGAAGTAATTCAGAAGTAAATTCAGTGCAGTTTCCCTGAGAAAGTCCTATTTGCAGATGAAGTGGTTCCTGCCAACCCTACCTCAGGGGACCTGGCGCTTCTGTTCTGCTGTGGCAGCCGCAATGGCAGTGGTGTCCAGCTTTGCTCTCATCCACCCCGCTTAGTGTTCATGCACTCACTCTTTCATCTCTCTGCTGTCATTTGGGTCATGAATATTAAGCACAGAAGAGAAGATCATGAACTTTGCCAGGAAAATGTCATTAATAAACCTTGACAAGTATGGAGATGGATTGGGAAGGATAAAAGAGAGAGTGGGAGGGAAGGAAGTCAAGGCAACCAATAGACTAGACCTGCTGTTACCATGTTAATCTCTACAGGGTTATTTGAGGGAATTGCTGAATTAGTTCATACTATACCTAGATCCTTCCCTTAATTCTTGACTAGTTCTTCCTTGATACTGACATTGCATTTGTAACACAATGCATATTTATAACAGTCCATAAAAATAAGAAATCAAAATACTATTTCAGAAATATTAACTACAGTGGGGGACGTGAAATACACATTAAATGATACAGTTGCCTGACATCATGAGATGTCATCATTATTTTTTAATTGAAGACAACTCTGTAATTGTGTACCACTCAATATAACCTCCAGTTGTTCCAAAATAGACAATAATTTATTATATTAATATTCTATAAGAGGCTTACAGCAACTACTATTTTTAATAATAGTCTCACCAGTGCATTGCTGATTCTACAGCATTTAACCTTTTGGTTCACTACATTGTTTGGGAAAAATAATTATGATGCATACAGAAAAATCTTTTTGAGGAGGATTTAGAATGGGGATCTGAAGTTTAAGGGACATTATGTTTCCATTTGCTGTAGGTAAATTATGTCTTTTATCATTGGGAGAGGAGACCAAATAATCTATCAGAAAGAAGTACGTATAAATGACAGTTGGTCACTGTGAAGCTAACAAAAAGTCAATCACATTGGTATAGGAGAGGTTAAAAGTCAAGGTTAACATTTAATAACTTTAGCTTCAGAGCATTTACTGCAGGAGTCCTCCTAAATGGGCAGTTCTTATTGCTCTGAAGTGGGTTATCCTCAAAAGATAAGTGTGATTGGTGGTGATGGCTCTCCAGAATAGGAGCTCAGTGTAGATAATCCGCTGCCACAAGCACTTATGCATATTTTTGGTAGCTCCTCAGATTCATGATCTGCAGAGTATGAGGTGGTTATTAAAAGAAGAAAGTTGAAACTCTGTGGGGTAAAAGTCAAAATCATAGTTACATCTTAATCCATTAAAAATACCTGTGGTTATGTTGTTTTTAATGACAGTGTACAGTTTATTAAGCACCAGCGCACCTGAAAGGAAGTTTTTTGCTGGGAACAAGAGACTGCTGGGCTTTAAGTGGACAAGACTGGAGAAGTCCTGATGGCAGCTTCCTGGTCCTGCTCACCTCTGTAGTCTCTGTTCATCTAATTGATGTCAAGAGCCTTCCCACCAGAAGGAGGGTTTCTTAGGAATGTGGATTTTGCAAAGGTCAGGTTGGCAAGTGCCACTCTGCAGGCATTGTGCTCTGCTTCATGTACACTGCGTTTTCTGCTTGGAGTTTGTTTCCTCCCACTGTTTCAGCACCATGGAAGCCTTTTACTGGCAGTGGGAGGCATAGGCTGGAGTCACTGTGGTATGGCAAAGGCCTTTATCTGACCATCCTCCTCCACCATTTCCCCTCTGTGCCCTGTGTTTTCCTAAGAAACAGCTTCTTCTTTGACATTGTCTCCTGAGTACATTGTGGGAAGAGCTCGTGGGAGAAAACCGGGAAAATACCGATATCTGGGAGATTCCTGCATCGTGTGTCATCTTCACGGTGTGTTTGTGATTGAGCAAACATAATCTGTCTGGCAGATTACCGAGTACGCTGTGCCTGCAAGGAAACAGGCCTCTCTTTGACCTATGACTGTATCTATGTGCAGTGTTATGTGTATTTAATTAGTGAGCAGTCACTGATTTGTCATAATGCCTCATCATGGAGCAAACTCCCTTTTGCTTGTGGTGTTGTCCAAGGAGATATGCACATGCTGCTCCTGTCTGCAATAGTTGTGCCCTTCAGCAGGTAGATCAGTGAGCCAAGGACATGCCATTTAATACTCCTTTCTTGCCAGCCCTGGGCAGGCATGGCAGTGCCTGCAGGAGAAGAGCCATTGCTCCTCCAGCATCTTTTCCTGCCCTGGTGACACTGGCATGGAGGTGCCGAGCGGCATGCAAAGATACCCCATGGCTTGCTTCCAGTGAGTTCTCAGTGCTGCCCACACAGCTACGACAGAAATCATGCCACATGTAGAAAACCGAAAGCTTTTCATACTGCAATTTGTTCTTTCCTACCCCCGAGGCCTTTGTTAGCAAACAAGACGCCAGTCTTTGAGGGGAGAGACAATGGTGTGGTTCAGCTCACCCTGTGAAGGCATGCTGGAAATGGCCAACAGCTGAGTCGCCCTTCTCCCCCCACTTTATTTTTATTATTCTGGTTCAGTGACATTTATTTTGCTGTAAATGCCCAATTTGCTACGCAGTGCATGTGTTTTACAGAGAGACTAGGAAATTAGAATCGTACGTTATGCAGAAATCCTTTGGTCTGAAAGTGCAGGCAACCCATATTTGCCTTTCAACCTTCACTAGCTTAGGCGTTCAGTGACAACCAGCAATATTTTTAGCCACTGGTATTCTTCTCCTTAGCTGCAGGCTAACTTGCTAGCTTGATCAAGAGATGCTCTTTAAGTGAGTTGACAGCACATGCAGTAAATTTTGTATTCAGAAAAAGAAGATGGATAAAGGAGAGCACTGGGGTTGGCCTATGGCATCAGTACATTGGAACTGGCTGCTGCTGAGAATTTGTCATTGCTGCTGTTTACATTATATTTAGAGAGGGAAGGGGTTATATATGTGGTCCAGCTCATCTCAGTTTTACAGCAACATTTTAGACACCAAACCTGGTAGGGCTTTGTATAGAATCATAGAATGGTTTGGGTTGGAAGGGACCTTAAAGCTCATCCAGTTCCAACCCCCTACCATGGGCAGGGATACCTTCCGCTGGAGTAGGTTGCTTCAAACCCTGTCCAACCTGGCCTTGAACACTGCCAGAGATGGGGCAGCCACAGGCTCTCTGAGCAACCTGTGTCAGTGTCTCAGCATCCAAAACAGGGAAGAAATTTTTCCTAATATCTAATCCCAATCTACCCTCTTCCAGTCATATGATTAAGCTTCTTAAGAGGAAGCACTCACTGTTGCTTTCTGTACACATCCTGTGTTTGCAACGGATCCCATTAAACAGGGCCCAAGCAAGGCAGAAAAAGCAATTTAGAAGATAAATATAATTTCATATATGATAAACAGTAAATACTGATCTGCCTTAGTCATATGAACTGGTTTGGCTGAGTTGTCCTTGTCCACGTCTATTAAGTTTAATGCTTCTGTGTGAACACTCAGAGTTTCCATTAAGTATAATACTGAACGTCTGATCTCAGGATGACACTGATATTCCAAAAATAGTTTAATAAATAGAAATTCCAAAATGTATCATCATAAGCCTGTAGTTTGAGTATCAAATCTGCCATGTTGCGTAATATATGTTGGTTATATAATGAGATTTTAAACAGTCTAGTGGCATAAGTGCAAATATTAGAGCATTATTAGGAAACCAACCTCTCTCTGACTTTGAATCTGTTATGCTGGAAGTCAGAGAGAAAGTAGCTTATGTATATACAGGGATTTAGATGCTACAGCTTCAGAGATATCTTAACAACTCAGAGCTAGTTTGGAGATTTTGTTCCTGACAAATGTAAATACATTTTAAATGGTACTGGGGAAAAAAATTGGAGTGTGGTAAGAACTTCAAGCTGCTCTAAAGTATCCTTTGTGGTGGACCAAATTGAAGCCTTTGGAATCAGAGAGATCCCTAAAGCCAGCGCTCCTCATCTCTTGATATACACTGAGAGAGAGCTGGGGAGCTATAGTTTTTCTTTTTCTGCTGGAAAACAGATAAAGCTCCTGAGCTAGCAGAAATCAGGACTCACTAGTGGGAGGACATACAGGAAGAGCAGCAGGGATTTCATCCAGGCAGAGCAATGTTCATACATAACATCACAACCAGTTGTCACAGTGGTCAGGTAACAGTGCCAAGCCCTGCAGAAAGGCCAGGCGGCAAATGCTTGGAGAGCAATGGTGTTGTGTAGAAGTCCTCCCTGCCAGGGAGCAAAAGCTTTGGAGATGGGAGCACATTAAAAGAGCTGCTTTGAGTTACCTGGAAATGAAAGGAATTTAGTGTGCTATACATAGAACTAAGTGCATCGTTTTATAGCTTAGAAGCTGATTTTGCAGGTTGCACAACTTCTTGAAAATCCTAAGTAGGGCACTATATGAAATTGCATGGCCTGATGTTACTGACAGCCAACCATCTGTCCCCACGGGCTTTCAAATCAGGAAAACATTGCTTTTACTAAGAGCAGGCAGTGTATATGGTGGAGTAAGTGAATTAGGTGAACCTTCTGACTTTTCAGCCTGAGGTAAAAAATAGAGTCATGTTGCAACTCTGCAAGTTAGCATAAGTGAATTAAATACTTTAATTTCACACATTTTCTGGGTCAGTTGAAGTGGGGCAGACTCTAAAAGGCTGGTATGGTCTTTAGTGTCTCTATAGTTCAAAGACACAGTGTTCCCAGAAGCACTGGTAACCCCCTGCTTTGCCCCGTCGCAGCATCTCAAGCATTAGACACATGTTAGAGAATTAAACCCCAAGAGTGCTCAGCTGAGGAGGTAACCCCTATCTTCCTCTTATGGGTGGAGAATGGGCATACTCACTAAGGGAGCGGGAGAGGAGAGCTGGCAGGGTGGGGGCACTGAATGTGCTTCCCATGAGATGCTCAATCTCACTCATCTTCTATGTCCTGGGACCTGGAACTACCTGCCCATAAAGAAGTCAATAGGTGACCAGCATAACATTAAAAGCTGTAGTGCAGACTGGTCAGGGTCCAGATCCTTCCTGTCTCAGGGCTTTAATTAGAAATCAATTTCTCCTCTAATGCCTGCCCCCAAATCTATAGAGCACATAACCAGAGCAAAGGACAACTGCTCTTGCTACTTTGCAGAACCCATTCTGCAAACAGGGCTGTGCACATGGGCTTCCCCAATCCATGTGAAGCTTCTCTGCTGCCTTCACTTGGGCGCTGCACAGGGCTCAGGGCTTCCTAACCTGCTGGGTTTTCAACTTTCCCTGACAGTGAGCTGGCTGCTTACTGCCAAGTGCACACTGAGAAAATGCTGTAGTTTAAAACATGGCATAAAAGTGCTATTAATGCTTGGAGTGCTGCTGGATTTTTCCCCTTGTACAGGATATGAAAAGCAAAGGGAAAAGAAAAGATTTTTTAGCCCTATAAGATTAAACAGTCATCATGGTTTTAAGGGCTTAATCTGCTGGCATGCAGACTGCTGGCTGATAAGTCTGAGTGTAATTGGATGCAGCATTGGATTCATTTCTGTGGGCTTTCCTGGGGCTTTTTGTCTGTCTCTTCATTTTTAACACACGGCAGAGTTGAAGTGATCTGTCCCTGGAAATACCTTTGGGTGTGAAGCTGTAACATTGTCATCCCCCCCAGCCTGTATTTTGGCAGCACCTAGCTGGAGACCACCACTTGGGGAGAGGAGGTGGGGAGGAAAGTTGCTCAGTGTATGAATTCGGGCTATTGTTCAAGGCACACATCTGCCTTAAGAAATCGCACGGCACAGGCCGTTACTTATTCAGATGCAGAAGCTCCTTCCGTCCCACAAGACAGCCCATTCAAGTCACATGCCAGAGGTCTCAGCAGAATGGGCTGCAGCTGCTTCAAATCTGCTGTCTAACATCAGAAGCAGTTGGACAAACTGTGCTGTGCTGACTACAGTCAGGCTCCCCGGCGCCGAGGAAGACAGGGAAAAGATTTGGGATCCCAGCGCTATGTTCTCAGAGGATCTGTGGCTGGAAAATGAGAAAAACTGTGCTGTTGTTCACAAGTCGAAGCGAGCGAGGAAGCGCCAGGAGCTCCTGGCCGTAGCCCTGGGGGTGAAGGTGGGAGTCAAGGGGGCACTTCTGTGGCAACCTCTGAAACTCTTTGCCTATTCACAGATCACCTCCTTGGTCAGAAGAGCAGCCTTAACCCAAAACGACAACCACTTCAACTATGAAAAAGCACACAATTTTAAGGTAAGCACAACTTCCTATTTTCGGCTAAAAAGTTCTCTTTAGATGCCTCACGTTTGGATTTTTACTGTGATGGGGTTTTCACGCACCCATCTATATTAGCTCTGAGAAAAGTGTTGAAAAAAATCAGGTTTTTTCTGCTTTAAGTCCCCTTGACTGCATTCTTAATATGCCTTTACATAGGCACTTAATCCAACTAACAGGTTTGCTACTCATTTCACTACTTGACTGGCATTTTAGCTCTTTTTGCCCAGCTTCTTCTTTCTTTTTTGTTCAGAAACAAAGTACTTCATATTGATAGTTTTTATCTTAAAGTGTAACAATTTTTAAACAAGAAAAGGGCCCCTTTTCAAAACCTAGCAATTGTCAGACGCCGGTAGCATCTTACCTGCAAGCATTTTGGCTGTTTGTTTTCAGAAGTTGAGGGAGCTTGGGTGCTCCCCAACAATGAAGCAGAGCACAGCAGTGGTATTGTTTCCTAGCTTTTGTTCCACCACCATATGCTAAGGAAATGCTCTCAGAGTCCCACTGAGCTATAGGATCTGAGCTTGTGTTTGCTTGTCAAACTAAACCAAAGAGCTGGACAAACACAGGGATGCTTAAATGGATCATCTTTTGACTGTCTTATACATAGAAAATCAGATCCCTGGGGCTTTTTGCCCCAAGTGCAGTGTCTGGCATGCTGCAGCAGGGAAGTGACTCAGCTTTGGAAACAAACCTTCCAGGCAGCTTGTACTAAAACGTTTCGCCAAAAGGACTGTGCTGGTTTCAGAGTATGCCAGCCAGTTACTGTATCTAATGCTGTCAAATTGTGGTTTGATGCTTATCGGGATGGATACAGAGGCAAGAAGAGGCTGTAGCAAGACAAGAAAGGAATGCATCTCAGCTTTGAAACCTCAGTTTACTTAATGCTCCTTGAGGATGCTGATCTGGGTCACGGTCAGTGTAATTCAATTCATTAGCAGAAAGAGAATTTTCTGGTATTTATTGTGGCCTTTCAAAAAACAAATAATAAAAGGAGAAGCACTGATTAAAATGATTTCACTGATTTCCTGGTTTAGCAAAAGAGCTTCACTTCTTATTTTTCTGTGTATTCCACTGTGCAGACATTGTGCTCCTCTGCAGTGCTTCTACTGTAGTTGGTAAATCAATAATTTAATATTAGTGAGAAAAGCAAATAATAGCATCCTTCTTCTCATTCTCCCTCCTTGACCCAGTCTACAGCAAAGTCAATATTTATCTCACTGATGAGCACTGAAGGAAATAGTGGAAATACTCTGAGTTTTCTTGCTTGATTAAATCAGTTTTCATTTTTTCTGGGTTTTGCCCTCATTATCATTTAATATCAAAACTATTTTAGTTTAACGAGAAAATATTTTCTCATGGCTGCAACTTTTTTCCACTTTGACCCATGCATTCTTTCCTCTTCAAAATTCCCCTGTTTTGGCTTTGATTTATAATTGGACATGTGCCCAGTTAACTTTGCGTTTGCACAATCTAGCTGTTGTATAGTCTCTGTTCCCTTCTGTTTCAAAAGAGTCATAGTTCAACTGGAAAATCAGATGATTCATGTATATATGTGTTCAAAGGCTTGACAGGAGAAAATTATTGTTTTATCCTAGTAAAGGCAATAAAAAACTTAGGGAAGAAACATTGTCCAGAAAGGCAAGTCAAAAGTGTTACATGTACTTAATGAACCAATATGTTCACTATGCAAATACGGTTAGTTTTCCAAAGGAATATACTAAAACAAGGATTAAAACAAAGGAATATATTAAAAAATTCTGTAGGACAAAAAATGTGGATAGAAGCTTAGAGTAGAATTTTTTACTTTAGAAGACAGATAAATTCAAGTCTAATATTTTTAATATATTCATTACATTAAAGGGTTAAGAAATCATGAAGAGTGGCTTCATGGGTCCTGGGGCAAAATTCTTAATGGCTTTTGACAGCACTCAGGCCATGATGCCATGGGATTTATCTAAAGGAGAAAGCTATTTTGCAGACATTCAATGAGTTGTCTTCCCCATTTTTAAGTGAATACTGACATGTATTGTATGATTCATTTTACTATGTAGGAACAAAGGTTATGTGTCAGTGTCCCTCATAATCTTGTCATAGGCAATTTTTCATTAACAAACACGTTTTAGCTCTTGTCCTTTAGCCATGAAGAATCTTAAAAATGTAGGGCACATTTTTAGCAGAGCTGATGAGATTTTTGTAGATCATACAGTGAAGATCCTACTTACTGGACAAGAGAAGGAACAATAGAAAGAAGGAGACTCAAGGCACAAATTCAGAGCAAGGGCAGTTCTCCCTCCGCCCTTTCCAAGCTAATACAAAATAAAAAGAAGAGCTGGAGTTTGAAGCATGAGGGTACCACATTGTGCTCCTCTGAGCATCCGCTTCCTCATTCAGCCTCTCTTCCAAATTTCAAGGTACTCATGGCAAATGAACCAAAAAAAAAAGAAAAAGATTAGTCTCCAGACCGATTTGTTAAGCTGGGTTCATCCTGAGCATACAACGCAATCACATGGATTTAGGTTTGGAGCTGGCGTCTGTCTGGCGGGACAACTTTGCATAAGCCAGCGTAGACACACCGTAACTCAGGAAAGAGAATAAATCTCTGAAGCCCTGCTTAGAACAAACACACCGGTATTTCTGTAACTCTGTGGGCGTCAGCCTAACCGGATAAACAAGGTCCTCCTGCGTTTCATTACAGATAGGATCCAGAGGGGTCATTGGGTTGTGCTTTACCTGACAACTTCAGTGGGGTCCCAGCTGGTGGTGAGGCCAGCCTCATGCCTGAGGACAGCAGTGTGGGGTTTGGGAATGCTCCATACGTCTTGTTCTTGGCTGAGAATCCATGAGAGGGCCTTTGTGCTCCTATAAGTAAGCCAAATACAGCTGAATAATATGCATTTACCACAGTATTGTGCCCGTTTGCTGGTATAGCATGGGCAGATCCCATTTGCAGGCAGGCCAGCAGAGTAAAGGCAGCTGATTACATACAAGTCAGAAGATCTGCTGGGAGAAAGGATACTCTGGGATAAAATTCCCCTTGTGTTAATCACTGCAGATCAACACCGCTTCTGGGAAACAAAGGGTTTGGGTGAGGCATTTTTATAGACATCATGAAGATCATGTGTATACATTTAGGCAAAAATAGCAGCAGAGTCAGCTATTCCTTACAAACAGCTCAGGTTCAGCAGGAGTCCACAGGAGAGCACAAATGTGCATATATTCAGGTGAAAGTATGAAAAAAACCCTTGTTTTCTTTGGAGCCAAATAGAAAAGTTTTCAAACCCAGGTCATGTTACTAATAAAATTGTCTCAGGACCAGCACTATATAATACCAATAAAACCCATGCATTTCAGTTGAAGGCAATGTTTTAGTTTGTTTCTGCAATATTGCTTTAAGGGGTTATTCTTTTTTTTCCAATATATTTGCACTCCTTAACTTTGGACTCAATTTCTCTCCTCTGTATAAATGGCTCAGACAAACTAAAAACGAACAAGATAGCACCTACGGCATGAGGGGGGAATTCTGCTATTCGGAAGCAAAGGCACCAGATAGCCAAAGGGCCAAGGTGAGAGCACAGGAATGCAATGAGTCACACAGTGTAGTATGAGGTTTGTCCCACTGAGAACAGAGGATGAATGTAAGCAACAATTTTTCACTGAAAGAGCTGGAAAGGAATCAGAGTGAAGGAGTAAGACATTGTGGAAAGATGAAAGAGTGAACAAGAGAAGTACAGTGTATAGTCTGAAACAGCATGCTTTGGCTTCCATGAAGAAATACTTCCCTGTAAATTCTTTTCAAAGTCAGAATGATGTATCAGCTGCAGCCCAAGCAGCCTGAGCCCATGGTCTGTGTACACAGAGAGGTCTCCCAAGACTGCAGGATGAGGTATAGACCAGTAATAAATAGATCTTCATCACATTTCCAGACCCATTTGTAATGATGTGGTTACAAAGGATGGGGCAAAATCTAAAAACCCATCTCACAGACCTAAGACCAGCTGCTTCCTCTCCTTGTTTAAAATAGAAATGAGGCCAGTCTTGCAGGCAAAATTCCCATGTATCATTCAAAAGTGTTGCGTGCAAGCTGCGGGCTGTGTTCGAGTGTTGTGTTCATAACAGACTTCCTCATTATTTCTTTAAAATTAATGGCAAGCTGTAAGAGACTTAGTTCAAAATTGCATCTTAAGAGATTTTTTTCACCTTTATTAAAAACTTTTGAAGATCTTCCTTTTCCAGTTAGAGATAGTGAATATTTCCCTGTTCAACTTGACCAGAAGCCACCAAGACTAGCTTTTCACAGGACATTTCAGCTTGGAACTGACTGTTTAGCTAAAATGCAGCTCAGTGAAAAACTGAAGTGCATGAATAAAGATAGCTAAACCTTCGAGGGCCACCAAGCAGAAGGGAACAAGGGAAGGATGTGCAGTCAGCACTTCTCAGGTGGAGCCCTCAGCCAGCCCTGATGACTTTCACGTTAATGACAGCAGAGATCAAGGAATAATCAGCTGGTATTTTCTAAATATGCTGCGGTGAATATGCAGCTGAAATAAGCTTTATGTAAAGTGGGCAAGTGGGCCCCAAATATCCTAGCAACTGTGATGGACATTAAATGTGAAATGCAGTGGCTTTAAAAATCTGAATGGGCTTTTACAGCCTCCTCTCACAAGGTTAGCTTTTGTAAGCTGCTGCAAAGCAGAAGACAGCTAGAGATCTTCCCACAGCAGATGATTTTCACCCACAATTAAATGCAGGTGCAGACCTACTAACTATATGGTTATCAGTCTAAAAATGGTACAGACACAGGCATAATTATTTGTATCCATAGCTTTGTATCCACTGAAGGTCACATAAAGCATATGCTTGAAACTCAGGTCATCAGCTGATGTTAGGTATGGACACTTACCCCCACAAAAAGCCATGTTTGAAAATTCATGCTACCCACCCTGAAAAATAAGATAAAATGCAAAAGAAGTGTGTGTCTGTATCTGTCAATCTATCTCAAACTTTACTGCAAAGTGTTGCTTCCCAGGACTACACATTTTTCTGAGGGGAAAAATACCATTTCATAAAATAGATATGGCCTGTCAGACATTCCAGTTTTGGCCTTTTCCTATCACAAGGGAGAAAGAATTACTATTGTTTTAAGCTTACTCATGCAATTCAATTATTGACTGTGAGTAATTGGTCAGGAGTCATTTATGGTCATGCTCACATTTTTATCTTTAATCAGAAAGAGAGGTCTGTCTTAAAATCATTCTTGGGGAATGGACTCAAGAGTACAGGCTGGTATAGGTGTGATCCTGCAGACAAATGGGGCCAAAACATTAGCAAGCCAAATGCTTGGCTTAAAATTTCACAAAGTTTGCCTGAAAAGGGCAATGCCCATTTCTTTCCACTCTATGAAAAGAAAAGAGCAGCTCTCCCCAGCCCAGGGGGTGGAAGTGGCCTTTCAGCCATCCCCCCGACGGGTAAACAAGAGCAGAGAGAAAGAAAAGAAAGCATTAGCAGCCAGAGTGTGCATGGTTTATGTTTTGTTAAGCTCAGTTAAGTCTCTGGCCAGCACTAGCTCATACCATGTCCATTCACACGGGTGTAGACCTCACTATTTACTCTTGGTTTCAATGAAAATGAAATGCTTACTTTACCAGAACATGAATCTTAAATAAAACGGTCTTCCACTGTAGCCTTGGATAAGCAGTGGAGTAAGCAGTGGTGGTATGCGAAACCTGGCCAGGGAGCTGTGGGCTCTGTCAGCACTCAGGTCATTTTATTCCTGTTTATTTACTTATGTTTGGACTGTAGCAAAATGAAGTTTGGTCTATTGAAAAAGAGCCTACTGACATCTTTTCCCTCTGTGAGTTCAGTTCACTCACTAGAGTGGGGAAGCATATCGTTTGCTTTTACCACTAAAGGATTCCAGTGTGCAAAGATCATTACCCAACTGCTGCCTGGAGCGGCTGCACAAATCATTCATCCCTGATACATATTTACAGCCATCACCTCAAGATTTTTTCAGTGTTGTTGCATAGAAATGCACCTGTAACACCATAGTCATAGTGTGTTCAAACCTGAGCAGTGCTCTTAGAACATGGATCTGTGGTCACACATGGTTATGGGGAACCAAAACATGGTGCATTCAAAGGGACTTTCTGTCACTGCATGTCCCCTAATTTCAAGTGACAGCTGAAGAGCATTTGAATCTCAGAAACGTTCCTGTTTTGTTTGAGCTACTCAAATAAAAGCACTGACTGCAGTTCCTTGGATTATTAGTTTTACTTTATTCTCCTTTGCCTAGTAAACCTGGTTTGCTGGCCTTTGCTATATCTAAAATGTCAGCTAGCAGAAATGATTTGTTTTCAGTGTTGTACACAGTCCAGTTCTCTGTTATGTTAAGCCTATTGAAAGATAAACTTAAAGATCAAAGCAAATTTCTGTTCCCGTGGTTTATTTCATCTAGACTTTGGAAAGATGTGGGCACTGTGCTGAAGATTTACTCCTTCTGAGTCTTCTGTTGTTTATCTGTTTCAGCTGTTCCATCTGTCACACCATCTGCCTTCCCATGACCCCATTTCTTCTTCTTTTCCCCTCCTGTTTGTATTACAGGTCCATACATTTCGAGGTCCACACTGGTGTGAATACTGCGCCAACTTCATGTGGGGTCTCATCGCTCAGGGAGTGAGGTGTTCAGGTGGGTCTTCAACATCTTCTGTCATGCTCTTGAAATGCTCAGACACCTCTCCCACCCCCAGCCTGCACTCCCTGATGGAGGCAGGGTAGGGATTACTTTACAGAACAAAGCATGAAATCCTCCTGTGTAACTTAGACTGTTGTCATTTACCCCATTAGCTGGTTTAGAAATGAAGCCACCAGCCACTGGTCACAGAGGATGACATCCTTTCGGTAGTACCTTGGTCATGTGTGTGCCTTTGTGTATTGATCTTTATTGATAACGTAACCATAAAGGACTGATCTTCACGGTCAAGTTATCCCTGAATGTCTTAAGAAACAAGCCCTGGAAATGGCAGACCCAGCCAGCAACTAGGCTTCATAACTCATCATTTTGCCACCAATTGCTGAGAAGTGCCTTTGTCTGCAAAAAAGATTGTCACCTGTTTCCTATAAAAATACCATGCATTGCTGCAAGCCTGAAGAATCCCACCTTGAGGGAAAGCAAAAAATGCAATCTTCATTTTCACAGAAGGATTAGTTTTCTGATGGCTCTATAATTGTATTAGCATTTTAATAGTGCTTTAATTATTTAAAATTTGTTCTTTTGTGGAAAATAATCATCTTGAAAAGTGCAATAATCATCACATCATGAGCTTTTGGATTCAGCAAGGAAAACTATTCAGTGCACTGCAAATGGGGTTTCATTCTTTCTACAGACCTTCAATCCCTTCCGTGTTTCACCTGAATATGCTTCTGTCTTACCTTTCCCTGCCCTGACCTCCAGGCATTCCTGATCTCAAACTGGCACTGAACATATCCAATCCTAACATCTGCCCATGTTGGATAGAGGAGTTGGTTGTTACATAAAATTTAGACCACAGTTTGAAGGATCAAAATACCTTTTACAGATGCACAGTTTTAATATGTGCAGTCTCAGCTACTGCTATGTCTTGTCTGCCTCTAGCTGAATAATGGTAACACAAAGAATATGGGGACATTAAAAAAGAGGAAGAGGAATAGTACTTTGCTTTTCAAGCTATTTGTGCAAAATAAAACATGTGCAAAAAGTTACTTCACTAATGCATAGCACTGTTTTCGTACACATGCACAAAATATTAAACTTATGAAAAGTCTTATTTATTTAGCATGGAACATAACACTCTCCCTCATTAAATTGCAAGGATTTAACTGTAAGTAGACAGATGCATTTGTATTTAACTTTACATGCTTGGAGAACAGCACTGAAAATAATACAGGGAGGCTCCTGACTGCAGCTGCTCACATTTGTTTAGATTTCACAGAACAATAATGTATTATGCAGTAATAACTGTATGGAAAAACACACAAACACCAATGCAATTCCATTAAATGTGTAGGTATGTTTGTATTGATTATATTATTTTGCTCGATTAATATTTTATAGAGAATAATATTGAAATATGCTGCAAGGAATAGTATTATGTTTACATTTTTAATAGCTCAGGTAATAAATCTACATGAAAAAATAGCAAGTAACTTGCTAGTGGTGATATTAGTTGTGTGAAGTTGTCCCAAAGGGTACTGTCAATGATGGGCATGACTGGGAAGCCATTAAATTAGGAATCAGAGTTATGTGAGATAATGTAACTCACAGTGGTAGTGTTTGCTTTACTAAGGCTTATAAATCCATTTGGTTAAATATTTGAATCTATTAGAAAAATTCAATTTGTGGAGGTGAAGCAGTGATCTTTAAGTTAATAGAAACCCAGTAGTGCAACCAAGATTAGGATTTGACGCTCTAGTAAGATACCAAGAACCATTTGTAAAGTGAATCACTTTTTTACATTGTGCCTTTCACAGCATTTATATTCTTAAACTGACCTATAGATTAAACACAGGGGACACTTTAGTCACCAGTAAAGTGATGAGACAGGGATGGGAAAGCTGCTGATGTCGCAAAGGGAGCCAAAATGCAGCACTGCAGGGATGGGGAAGGGAGGTACTCCATCTCACAGCACTGTCCCAGTTTGAGTGCTCAGGTGAATTTTTGGTCCTTCATCCATTAGCAGCACTAAGTCACAAGCTGGCCAGCAGCAGACAATCATTACTGTGCTGATCTTATAAAAGGCTAAACTATAATACCCAGTAAAGTCCCACGGGTTCAAACGCAACACCTAGAGCTATGTGTCTGGCAGTGAGCTAACCCAGACAGCACAGAGGGGTGTGAGGGACATCCAAAGCTTTTACAGCTTTTTGACAGCTCTGCTGGAGCTCACTTTGCCCACCATAGTTTTTTTACAGATTTCCATGCTCATCTTTCTCATCTCCATTTTATTTATTCTAGTTTTGTTGACTGACGGGGAAGTGATGCCTCTTGCTTGATATGACCCAATGAAATAAATTGTTAAGCAAGACCTATCAGCATTAGCATTAATTAACCTTGCTAATTTTGCTTACAGACTGTGGGTTGAACGTACATAAGCAGTGCTCCAAATACGTGCCCAACGACTGTCAACCAGACCTCAAGCGGATAAAGCGAGTCTACTGCTGCGATCTCACCACGCTAGTGAAAGCCCACAATACCCAGAGGCCGATGGTTGTGGACTCATGCATTCGAGAGATTGAAGCAAGAGGTTTGTGTGCTTAGGTTAAATGAATGATTAAATGAAGATGACTTAAGTGCTAAGCTAAGGACAGGGTAGTATGCTCATGCCCACTAAAGACAGGATGAAAGGAAGGTTTTCTTAGTGTAGGTGATACATTGCTTTCCATTAGGTAGTAAAATTAAATCATGGCATTTCATAATGCAGTCTCCTGAAACGCTTTCTGAAACATGTCAAAACATGTATTACGTTACACTTCTGAAAGGGGTGAACTTTAAAGTGAACTTTAAGTTCATGTCTGTGTGTCTTTTTTCATTACTTTCTTTTAACATACCTAGGGACACTTCCAATTTCAGAGTAATCAGTTTAAATCAAATCCTGATTAATAACCTTTCCAGACATTATGGGCAAGAGAACAGAAGTGATCAGATAAGTGAGGTCACAGGCAGTGGTATTTTGTGGTATGTCACAAACTGCACACGGTTTCACATGATGCTCAGCTGCTGATTGATGGATACCATAGATCAGGTGTTATATCGCAGCCAAGACTCCATCTTGTGACAGGTTTTTGGTACACAGATGAGTGGCAGATTGAAGAAATGCCATATCCCTTCCAACACAACACAGTAATGATCACTTATTTTTTGCTTTGGAAAGCAAATGTCTATGTCGTGCTGCCTAAATTTCCCTGTTAGTCATAGCTTCAGCACAGGTATCCCATAATGTTGAACTCATGGCATCCCAGTAATCTGCATGGCAACACGCTGATACTAGCCGTAGGGATTTCAAAGCCACGCATCATCTACTGAAATGAATCAAAGACTTACAAGTAAATCCTCTGCACCGCTCCGTAAAGCTCTACGGGGATTATATCATCATTGCAGAAACAAATAGACTAGTTTTGACTGAAATGGAAGAGCTCCACTGCAATGATATAGCAGGAAGCTATGTTGTATTTGAGATCTAATCACTTGTACATTTATTAAGATAAAATCTGTGGCTACTTCAACTTTTACCATCTTTACATTTCTTTCTTTAATTGCCATAGAACTACGTAAGATAGGGATTTTGTTCTTAAGAATACAAAGTCTATTGAATCTTATAAGTAGGTTTTCACTGGACACAGTCACAATTAAGAGTTCTGGGTTTAAAATAAATAATGTATGTGTAACTTTGCTTGCCTTGCTCTGCCTGCTCTGCTGGGCTGCCCTGCATTTAATGTTGGTCTGAAGCAACGAGGGGAGAGTTGTGCAAGTAGACGGGACATACTGAGGTGGAGAAGAGCAATATCCATCACATCTATCAATTTGTGTATAGGTAAAAGCTGACAGCTGAACTGGGAACAAATGTGCTTATAGGGAAAGACAGTCTGTTACTTGCATTGCTATTTATCATTAAGCAACTGGTAAAAGGAAAGGCGACCTCTAAAGCTTTGTTAATTGTAGCCAAATCCAGGAAAATCTCCCACGTAAAATGAATAAATCATGATACAATCACATGCCCCACCATTAGCAAATTGCAGTATTTTCCTCTAACATAATCAACCATGTAGCTAACAAAATCAGGAAGCATGAATTCTAAAAATTCTTTAATCCTTTAAAAAATATTTAAAATTTTCTTGATCATTCTTTAAATGCTCCAGAGTTTCACATTATGATTAATATTTTTTTTCACTTACTAGATCTCTTGTTCTTCCTTTATTGGTTTTAAACCTAAATATATGTTGTTTACAGAAACTAAGTTAACCAAGAACTTTTTGTTTCAGGTTTAAAGTCCGAGGGCCTCTATAGAGTCTCTGGCTTCACTGAGCACATTGAAGATGTGAAAATGGCCTTTGATCGAGGTATACCATTTTTTAATCTTGTACAATTTTAATCTAAGCTTTCAGTCCTAGGCCTTTTTAGTTCTTCTGAGGTTTATATAGGTACCATTCCAACAAAACAGGCATATAAGCATTAGTACAGAAAGCATCCTGTCCTTTCTGAGTTCTTAAACTAATCTGTAGTCCTTTCCATAAGAAGAAATCATATTTCATAGTTGGAAGGAATAATTAAACAGTAAGTAATGGTACACAGAAAGCTAAGTCCTCAGGGGACTGAATGATTGCTCGACTTAGCAGCACAGCCTGGGCTCCTAGTTCAGGTATGAGCCTAGATAGTACCAGGGGAAAAATTCTTAGTCCTATCTTTAGTAGATTTAGTAGTGCATTACAATACAATAATCTAGTTATGAGAACCAGGAACTTCTACTGGAAAATCATTCTGTATGCAGCCTTGTAGAAAGCAGTATACCACTGTGCATGTGATTGCATCTGCACAGCAAATGAGAGGAGCATTAAGGAGATTAATTGTACACCATGTTGAAAATCTAATAATTAAAACACTGCCTGATTACCATCTGAGTAGCCCTTCTGAAATGATTTAGCTCATTACATTGGTTCTGGTTGTGCACACAATCTCTGCTCACGTGTAAGTACACATTTAAGTATATATGTAAGTGGGTGCAGAGTATGGATCATCAACAGAAGTACATTTTCAAGTACATTTAAGAAGTTACATAAATACTCTTCTCCTTCCTCATAAATAGTGTTTTCCTTCCTACTTGATTTTTTTCAGTTATTACCTGTAACATGTTTAGGGAGACAGACACAGTCCAATGATTGTAAGCCTGTGGGGATGAGGCAGGTCCAGGTCAAGCCAGAGTGTCAGGCTGTGGGTGAGGAGACTGACCAGAAGGGTAAATGGCCAGGCACAGGCATAGCCATGGTGTAGCTGAAGACAGCTGCATGTTACTCAGGCAGGGACTGGGGTCTCACAGGCAAGAGGTGTGGGAGCTCCAGGGAAGTCTGGGCAGGACCAGCAAGGTCTATGGGTGGCACATCTTATACTTACTGTACCTGAATACTTCATTGTTTGGAGACAGTTTGTCATGCATACATCACTGGAAATTCCAACTAGGGATTTCTAAAGTGACTGTTTTCATGCTGTATTGAAATATCCTTTAAAAAATAATGTATATCTGAAAATGTCTTGGACGATGCAGTTGTGAATATAAACACACACACGTAGGCGAAAGAGATAACACACTGATATATGACTTCTATCATGGGAAGATATGTTTTGCAGACATGCCACGTGAAACAGTGCTACTGGGAGGGTCACAGTCCCCATAGGTCCCACTCTGCTCTCTGCAGGTAGATCTGGCCTGGCAAACCCTTTTGTTCTGTGTGTTAATTCTCCTTTAAGTATCTAACCAGAATGAAACCCAGAAGGAGAAGCACAGGTTGGAGAGGAAAGAGTTTGAAGGAAGCAAATGGAGATTTATGTCTAAGCATGACTGTAATACTGCTGCAGCTGTACTTCCTTTGCAAATGCTTTGAACCATTGGAGTCAGTTCAGTTTTACAGACAGCATATCTTTTATTATTGCTTCTGCTCACAGCATAATCTGGCAACACACACTTGAATTAGACCCACAGCAAGGAAGAAAGTGTGATTTACTGGCAAAGCATCTAGAAACAGAAAGGTCAGCAGCAGTATCAGATTTCCAAAGGAAAAAGAGAATGGATAAATATGGAAGCAGAGAAAGCAAGAACAGTTGCCTACAAAGGCTGTGGGGAAAACCATTGGGCATAAGTTGATAAAAAGCTGTGTCTTAATTTTCTTTAAACAGTCTCACGAAGGAAAAGGGCTGAGAAAGGATGGTGTTGCCATGAATAATGCTAAAAGCAGTGGAGCAGGGAACCTTGTTATGAGAATTGCATGACTAGAGACCAGAAGCTCAGAACTTTCAAAACTCTGCAGTTTTGAAAATGCTCCAGAGATGGAAAAGCAGAAAAAGTTGGGAGTTTGGTTTTTTTTAGCAGGAAGGGGTTAAAGAAAACCAAACTAGACTTTTTGTTCTGACTTGAGGGCTGTGCAGCTAGAAGGTGAATGTCAGCTGGCAGAAGGTTGAATTGGCAAGATGCTTCCATCCTGACAGCTCAGGGCTTGCTTCCCTGACAGATCCAAGTTTACAGAGACAGGCACCCCCTTCTCCTTTGCATCCCAGCCCAATGGGTAGGAGGATCACTTTTCTGCTGCCTGGTTACCCCTGCTTAGCTCTACAAGCCAGAGCAGCAATGAGTGGACTGTCCCAAGGGTGTGGAGTATCCCAGATGACAGAGTGACAGAGCTGGGACAGAAAGGAGCTGAGAGCCAAGTAGCAGGTCTCACCTCCAGCAGTGCCTGGAAGACTTTTGTTCAAATTCCACTTTTTGCCCAGAAGGTGAAGTTTCTGGGAGTTTCAGAGCTGTTGTTTCCACATTCATCATGGGAAATGAATATATTTTTTGCAAAAGTAAAAAAAAAAAAAAGCGAAATAAAGGAAGAACTGTGTCTGAAATACCAAGTGGAAAATTCCTGATCAGTTCTGATTAATAGGTAGTTGTTGCAGTAGAAATAGCCATATCTGTGGCCACGTCACTATCTCAGGCATCTCTGGAGCACACTGCATAGCAGAAGGTAAATATGTTTCAACAGAGCTTGGGATAGTTGCTGTCAAAGGAGAAGCTGAAAGCAGTGGTATAAACCAGAAAAGAACTCTTTTAATCTAATGGATAGTCTTGGCACAACACTAGAGAATGTGCACTGGCCAGGAATAGATTTAGTTTGACAATTTAAAGTCCATTTTTAACCATCAGAAAGCAAGGCTCTGAAACAACCTTGTAATAAGAGTAGGGATAAAAACCTTAACCAGTTTTGTAATGGAAGTTGAGGGGTTTATGAGAAGGATTATATGGCATGGTGCCTGCGGTAGCAGAGCACTCTGCCATTACAAAGGTCCCTCCTGGCCCATTCTTTCTGAGTCAGTCCCCAGGCACCTGGCTGGAATGCCAATATGCTTTTGCATCTCTGGAAATACAGCTATTAATAAATGGGATTGAAAATAAACAAGCAAGGAGTCCTCTCATTTTAATGTGCAGGATGCACCCTTCAAATAATGCCACCAAGCTTTCTGATTTCCCAAGCTCTTTGTCAAGCCACAGCAGCCAGAAGACAGTATGATACAGGGATGATGCAGGGCTGACTTGGCCACAGAGCAGCCACCTCTCCTATTGATTTCATGTGCAGCTGAAGGGGCACAGTGAATTGAAGCCAGCCCTCCCTCTGACTAATTCTGCTCTGCCAAAGGGACACTCACTTGTTGCTTCCAAAGAATTATAGCAAGAACAAAAAAGCAAAGGCAGTTTTGAAAGTTAACATTGCAGGAAGAGAATTTGATCCCACATTTGGGCTCAATGAAGCTGTGATAGTTAGTTTCAAAACAGGGAGCCCAAGCAGTGTAAATACCCCTACTGTAAATTAGCATTGGGCTTTCTGAGGCACTGACAATGTTCCATTTTAGTGATTTTTTGTAATGAGAAGGAGGGGAATAATGTGGATTTATTTAATCTGGTGAATGTTGGTGCTGTAGAACGACAGTTGCTCTCTGTCAGCTTTGTTGAGCTGTGGTGTTGTAGCATCCAGAAAACCCTCATTGTGCACTTTATCCACACAGCTGCTATTGTCACCAATGCATTCTGCCCTTCCACTTGTTTGTGTGACTGGCTGGTACAATACACTTGCTAAAAATACGATGCTGTTAAATATTACATGAGTACTTAGAGGCATCCTAACTCATACACACTTATTTGCCAGTGTAGCTGAAAACCTGTCAAATGCAAGGAAAAAAAACCCCACAAAGCAGCACGTCAGCATGGCAAAGGCTCTGCCATGAAAAGAAAGCGTTAACGAAAAAGGAACTTACACAGAAATGTAATTCAGTATTCAGAAAGCATTGCTGAGGCTTTAAGAATGTTATACTCTGTTTTGTTCTTTAATAAAACTATTGATATGTATTTCTATATCATCCAAAGTCAGCTGAAACCTTGAAGGAACAGAATAAAGACTTTCTTTGTCTTGAGCTGTTCAAACTTCAACATAATGCAACAAAATATGTTGAGAGTCAAAGAAACAGGGAAAGAGAAATGACAGGGTTTGAGTAGAATTACATTTGTAAAGCTGAAAATGAACAAAAAAATCCAAAATTTTATTAAAGATTGCATAAACATATGGTCACCACAATGATACTGAAAATACAAATTACAATCTGAGTTACTGTACTGAAAGGTTGAAAAAAAAAAGATTGTGGTAATGCAGAAGGTACCGTATGAAATAGATGTAGCTCATACAGTATGCTACTGCAGATCCTCTGTGAAACGTGTGTCATGACTTTACTGACAATGAATTTCAAGGGCTTTCAATTGCTGAAACTGAAAGGGAAAAGAAAAACCAAAATCTACCAAACATGGATTCTGTGAAAGTAAAGTAAAAATCCCCCTCTCCCTACATACCCACTGCAGAAACATGTAGGAATATTTCAGCAGCCGCATTGTTACACTGACTTTAAAATAATCTTCAGTGCATTTCCAATAGCTGTATATTTGTCTCTGAAGTGAAGAGAAAAATCTCTCACTCAGGAATTAATGCATTCTTCCTACAGTAAGCAAATATGTAAGTAAGAGGGATGCTAGAAGTACACTGTAGTTTGAAGTACCTGTAGCTGAAGTACCCCTTTAAGGAAGCTTGCTGGGCTGCTTTATAAAGTACTGAATAAATAACACTTCCATTTAGTATACTGGTGACCTGGATAATAGATGCAACCTTCTGCTTTTCTGTATCTGTTCTGATGCAGCTGCTGGCTCCTTAGAGGTATCTGTTTTCAGTGGAGCATTTTGAGTGCTCAGTGTCCATCAATTAAATAGAGCTCTCCACACAAAGCTTTACAAGACTAATGCTACTGTGCCTGGAACGTGCAGATTAAACAAAAGATTGGGGCAGTGTAAACATCCTCCTAGGGCTTATTGATGCTGTATTAAATTAAATGCTGATGGATGTATTCAGACTGCTCAGCTGCATCAAGAAAGGCTGTTTGTTTTAAACACTTAAGCATATAATCTCCTCCTGATGAGAACATGTAGTGCTATTAGCCTTAATGAGAATTATGTGCATACATCGGACAGGACGTATCCCTTCAAGATTAATGCCATAGGTTTCTATAAAATGTCTACAATCAATATAAACTCTTTTACTCTGCTGTGAAAGTCTTTATCACCATCTTAGACACCGTCTGTCAAGCATACCCACTCATCTGCCTGTATCAGGGCATGTCTACAAGTACCACTGAGAGACAAGCAAGGCAATGGCTTTACTGCATGTCAGCACCACAGTGGTGACAGCCAAAGCTTGTGCTTCACCTCTTGGGAGATGCAAACAAACTCCTCTCTGGTTTTCAAGCAAGCAGAACCTCACACCACCCTACTCACTGTATGCTCCTAATCTTCACCACCTCCTGTGAGGAAAGAGCTTATATCTTTACTTGAAAGGTGGGAAATAAGGACTACGGGGTATAACTGATGTCAAAGAAGCCTGAGATAAAGTTGGGGGCTAAATCCAAACAGCCCCATCCCCTGCATGACCGGTGCCCTATCCTGTCTTCCTACTGGAAGGGCCAGGAAGGGAGGACAGCAGAATTTCTCAGTCTGGAGAAAAAATGTGGGCATGAGGGTACTAGGTAGTTCAGAACAGACATACTCATTTGAAATTGAAAAATAACAGTGACCAGCCTCACTGCTAGTTCTTGTAATGTCACTCACTGCAAGCCATGCGTTGGTCAAGGGTTTAGCAGCAACACTTGTAAATGGGATTAAAAGTGCTTCATAATGAAGTTCTGACTGTGTTACAGTGTGCGGCAAACAAAATGTATGTCTTTTCAGTTGCATAATTCATCTATTTAACTCTTCATGCATTAAAAGCATCCATATTAATTTAACAAATTCTGATCCACATTTCAGAATAAATTGTACAGCTAAATGCCATAGCATGTCTATTTAAATTCAAATCTTTGCAATAAGTAAGTCAAATATTAAGAGATTAGAGGACATCCAGAAAATAAGGCAGCTTTCTTCCTAGCTAATCAGTATAGATAGATTGGTGCAGATTTACAAGATTTGGATGTTTACTCTGACTTTACCCACTGATCTCCTGAGGATCACTGAAAATATATGTTATTTCTCTGTGCCTCTGTTTCCCTGGGTGAAAAATGAAAAGAGTGGTTCATACTCCTGTGCATTGATCTGCAGATACAATATACAACATCAGAACCAGTTATTAATAGCTTACTTTCAGAGCATGGGCTAAATTCAATAAATGTATTATTAACATGATTTTTCATCCAACACTAAAACATTATGTGTGAGATGGAAAACTGCAGATATTGTTGATGTAATCATCAGCCCCTCCAAAAGATGTAAGCAAATAAATTGTTTTCTTAAAGATAAAGAACCTACCATTCCTCATTCATATACAGTAAATTTGGTAGCAATATATTTTCATTTAAGCCTTCTAAATGCTATCAGGTTGTTTTTTCTTGTCAGATTGGACACAATAAATCTACATTAGAAGCCTTGCCTTGCTTCAGTCAAAATTAGCCTGGTTTCAAAAAGATTTCTTCCCTCTCTTCCAGATGGTGACAAGGCTGATATTTCTGCCAGTATTTATCCAGACATAAACATCATTGCTGGGGCACTGAAGCTATACTTCAGAGACTTACCCATTCCCGTGATCACCTACGATACCTATTCCAAGTTCATAGAGGCAGCAAGTAAGTATTGCATAGCAATTTGTACCAATCTTTAATTACATTTCCCATCCATAAAGCTGTCCGTGTTAAAGAAAAGGAAGAGTGTAACAAATTGGAAGCAAGGGCATTGCTCTGTTCATTGCTTCTCTGCTATTCCCATTTTACACAAGAAACTGTTGCTTAATTGCTAATCAGATGGGACACCATGCAGGTTGAACAACTAAAAGTAAACGTAGGGTATCAAAATAACTGACCAGTTTCAGGAAGTGTGGTTTCAGTACCAGTCAGTGAAGCCAAGGCATGCCCTGGGATAGGGGTTTTCTTGCAAATGACTCGTTCTATGCCAAGAGGGAGGATGTCCACTGCCATTGCAAGGACTGTACCTGACACTGGGAGGATCCCAAGCCTGGTGTCATGGCCACAGTTCTGGCTGACAGTGCAAGACCTAGTAATGAGTGAGGGGTAAGGGTTGTGTGGACAGTGTGAGCCTTGAGTGTGTATCCCATTTCCCCACCATTTTGCCTCAAATTCTGCTCTCTGAGGCACAGCCTTCTACTTAATGATAGTCCTTAATGAAAACTCACCAGATGGATTGCATCAAACTTGGTTTATTAGCAAAAATATCAAAGACCTGAGGTACCTAAGAAGTAAAATGCTTTCTTCTTTAAAAAAAGTATCCTTAACAATTTTGAAATGGTATCCTGCGTATCGACAAGCAGCAGGAAGAGTGGTCTGTCTGTGTGACTGTGCTGCCTTCCCTTCCCCTCTGGCTTGCCCCACCTGCAACCACAGGTACCTCTCTCCTGCACTGTCCTCTCTCTCCTTGGCAGAGAAACTATTGTTTCT